>CM065682.1:80629150-80634150 GCA_017654935.2 Phymorhynchus buccinoides
ATGTGATTTATGGATCTGCCCCGTAAATGAGCAGCTTAGGACGATTGTTTGACCGCCAGGGGGCAATCGAATCAGTAGGGGCTTAGCGCGTGATATTCTTAGTTGGGGATACTGGACACTGGACGTTTTTATTGACAGTAGCTTTTTACAGCCTTAATGCCAAGGGGGTGTATTAGATAACAAACATATTACGGCGAACGAAAGGATAAGAAACAGAACTTATAAACATAATGACTGAAATGAAAGAAAACATGTATTTAAGTAATTGTGTTAACAACAGTTATTGTGTTAGCAATAATTCATACACACACACACGCACGCACGCACACACGCACACACGCACACACGCACGCACACGCACACACACACACACACACACACACACACACACACACACACACACACACACACACACACACACATGCGCGTGCGCGCGCGCACTCACGCACAACATATAAATTATTAATTTGATCATCCAACTTCGATCAATGCTCCACATATCCCGCATGTCTAATCCTGTTATTGTACATGTAGTTCTCTCTCTCTCTCTCTCTCTCTCTCTCTCTCTCTCTCTCTCTCTCTCTCTCTCTCTCTCTCTCTCTCTCTCTCTATCTCTCTCTCTCTCTCTCTCTCTCTCTCTCTCTCTCTCTCTCTCTCTCTCTCTCTCTCTCTCTCTCTCTCTCTCTCTCTCTCTCTCTCCTCTCCTCTCTCTCTCTCTCTCTCTCTCTCTCTCTCTCTCTCTCTCTCTCTCTCTCTCTCTCTCTCTCTCTCTCTTCTCTCTCTCTCTCTCTCTTTTCCCCAAGACATAAATTATCATTTATCTCCCTTGCTTCATTTCTAAGGTACACTCGCTTAATTCCCTTGTTTTATCAACTGTACCAAAGTCATGAACATAAATCTATAAACGCTGTTCGGATGACAGTTCTTTTACTTCTTAAAGTGTATGCCTCAGCAAGAAACTTTGCGAATGGTAACATAATGTTCTCATTTTCAGATGCAAGAATGGCAACTAAATCGTGCCTTACAAAACTTGGTAAGGAAAATACATTATAATTATTTACTACGGGTAGTATCGTATGCAGAGCAATATAAAAATGAAATGATGTTCATTCTCTATTGCCTTTCGACACATTAAACAAAGCCTATCTCTTTCTTGGTCATCAGCAAACCATCTGTTATTAGCAATTCCACTTAACCCCAAAGTTCTTGTCCTTACTCTCGCTAAGAGACTCCGATGCCACCTATCTTTAATAACTGAAATATACTGTTCTATCTAACCCTTTCACCGCCAGCCATATTTCAGCCATAAATGTCCATTAAATTTACCTGGGTAGAGAATATAATCCATCTGCAGTATTGGGGATTCTTCTGTGACGTATATAAACTAAGGTCTATCCTTAATTCGCAAAACTAAGACAATAGGGTCTTTGGATAATAGACCCCAGTTTGATGCCTTTTAGTGACATAGGTGTTAAATCACTGTGGTGCTGAACTGCGACTTTGGCGGTGAAATGGTTAAAGGAACAGTACCAGTTATACTTTGTGTTTTCTTCAATATAGGAGTGCCCGTTCTGTTTGTAAGAACAGATAAGACGGTCTTTAAATTAGGAAAAAAGCAGATTCGCATCCGACTCCCTGAATGATCCAAACAATACCGCCAGGGACAATCGAACCAGTAGGGGCTTAGCGCGTGATATTCTTAGTTGGGGGTAGGGAGTGAGAGAGCGGGACCCAGGGGTGGGGGACCCATCTCCCTCTCTCTCTCACTACCCCACCTAAGAGTATTATGGATAGATCATCGATAAGAGGGAGAGAGAGAGAGAGAGAGGGATGAGAGAGAGAGAGAGAGAGAGAGAGAGAGAGAGAGAGAGAGAGAGAGAGAGAGAGAGAGAGAGAGAGAGAGAGAGAGACAGAGAGAGACAGATAGAGAGAAAGAGAGAGAGAGTAAGAGAGAGAGAGACAGAGAGAGAGACAGAGAGAGAGACAGAGAGAGAGAGAGAAAGAGAGAGAGACAGAGAGAGAGAGAGACAGAGAGAGAGAGAGAAAGAGAGAGAGAGAGACAGAGAGAGAGAGAGAGAGAGAGAGAGAGAGAGAGAGAGAGAGAGAGAGAGAGAGAGAGAGAAGAGAGAGAGAGAGAGAGAGAGAGAGAGAGAGAGAGAGAGAGAGAGAGAGAGAGAGAGAGAGAGAGAGAGAGAGAGAGAGCCAGAAACAGACAGAAAGTGGCAGAGAGACAGAGACAGGGACATAGAGAACGAACGAAATTGTATTTATACAGGGTAAAAGAGAGAGTGAAAGACAGAGAGAGAGAGGGAGAGAGAGGGGGGGGGGAGACAGAGAGACAAAGAGAGACAGACACAGACAGACAGAGATACACAGACATAGAGACAGACAGACCGAGAGACAGAGACAGAGAGAGAAGGAGAGGGAGGGAGAGATACGGACAAACAAAGAGAGACAAAGAGAGACAGACACAGACAGACCGAGAGACATAGAGAGAGAGACACAGAGAGAGAGAGAGAGAGAGAGAGAGAGAGAGAGAGAGAGAGAGAGAGAGAGAGAGAGAGAGAGAGAGAGAGAGAGAGAGAGGGAGACAGACAGACAGACAGACAGACAGACAGACAGACAGACAGACAGATATACAAACAGATAGGGAAACATACATACATAGAATAAAAGAGAGGTGAAAGTGAAACCTTATCATACACTGAAGTAGGAGTGTCTTTCAGATTATGACCAGACGCATAAAGCCAGCTGACCATAGTCACTGTCCCGTTCTACTGTTTGTCGGATCACAAAGTCAGCGCATTAATTTTGCGTACAATCCGATTATATGGCTCGTGTCTTTGGGCTAAGCCGTACTTTAAACAACCCAATCAAAGTTTCACATTGGAAATTCCACAGATATAACAAATACTTGCTATTCTAGCGAGAGAGAAAAAAGCATAAGGATGGGATCAGCCTAGGGGATCAGCCTATTGTCATGAAACCAGAACCAGACTTTGAGATTGAGAGTCGTAAAACTTGTGACTAATTCTACACATACATTCTTACCTACCAAACTCTACGCCCGTGTAGGCCTATACTGATGGAAATTAGGCCTAAATCAGCTGATGGAACGCGGTGATAAGAATGAAGACTAGAAAGTACTGATCAAGTGCAGCTGATAAGAAGTTAAGAAATATGACTGGGTACAATTGACGTTGACGTTTCCAGTCCCAGGATTCCGTGTTTTGTCCATCCCTTAACCGGTGTTTAATTCTGAATACACTATTAAACATAGGACTTACTACATCACACTTTAAAGGGGCACCCTGACGGATACGTTTTTGCAAGAAACTCTTCGAGATCACCAGGAAAACACCCTTTACAGAGATCACAACACTCACTTTGCTCTGGTTTTCTATCAATCAAATCGGCGATTCCTCCTTGGCGGAGGTGCTGGAAGTCAAATTCTGTCAGTGAAATGGCCGCATGAGTTTCGACCAAATCGTTTGCACGAAATGTGCGCAATACAAGCTTTTTTATTTATTAAAAAAATAATAAAAAAAAATAATACAATTTACTAAAAGGAGTTTCGCTCTCAACAAAGGAAATATAATCATATTTTACTGCACTACAAAGAAGAAAAAGCTTCAACCTCCGCCTCCACCCACCCCATCCAAAATGGTATCTATCTCCGCTATGGAGGAATCCCCGTTTTGACGGTTCGATTTCTAGGAAACCAGAGCAAAGTGAGTGTTCCGATCCTTGAAAAGGCTGTTTTTCTGGTGATCGCGACGTCGTGTTTCTTGCAACAAAAAACCCTCATCCGCCAGGGTGCACCTTTAAATATAATCTACCGTCGCGCATGCATGAAAATAACCTCTCATGGCTGACTCTCAGGAACGCTGGTCACCTGTATCGAACACACACAAAACCAGTAATATAAAAGGTCTTCTAAACTGCATACGACGCTATCCCATAATTGTATCGATTAACAATTCGGGATTTTCCTGGTGTTGGGGACCTTCTCCAACGCCAACTCTCGCCCTCAAATCAACATTTGGCCGAGAGAGTGGGGATGTACCCTGGGCAAGGCATCTCCACTATAAACTGATTCTAGCCCAGCCCGCCAGAATAGTATCTGCCCCCCTACAATACATGTTTAGCAATGGAACTGCAAGTGGTGGAAGGATATTATTGTATTCATGATTCTTGACCATAGCATGAATAAAAAAACAAAAAGAAAAAGAGCCACGCAGACCTTAAAGGTGCACCCTGACGGATGGGTTTTTTGCAAGAAACACGTTGAGATCACCAGAAAGACAGCACTTTTCAAGGATCGGAACACTCACTTTGCTCTGGTTTCATATAAATCAAACCTTCAAAACGGCGATTCCTCCTTAGCGGAGATGCCAGAGAGAGAAGCCATTTTGGATGGGGTGGCTGGAGGTCAGTCGTTGTGGTTGAAGCTTTTTTTTGTAGTGCAGTAAAAAAAAAAAAAGAGCTATTTTCTTTGTTGTGAGCGAAACTCCTTTAAATAAACTTTTTTTTGTTGTTAAAGCCTTGTATTGTGAACATTTCGTGCAGAGGATTAGGTCTAAACTCAGGAGGCCATTAAAAAGAGATGCCTTCTCTTTCAGTGAAATAATTGACTTCCAGCACCTCCGCCAAGGAGGAATCGCCGATTTGACGGTTTGATTTCTGGGAAACCAGAGCAAAGTGAGTGTTACGATCTCTGTAAAGGGTGTTTTCCTGGTGATCTTGACGTGTTTCTTGCAAAAACTCATCCGTCACGATGTCCCTTTAAACTGTTTCGTGTGTGTGTGTGTGTGTGTGTGTGTGTGTGTGTGTGTGTGTGTGTGTGTGTGTGTGTGTGTGTGTGTGTGTGTGTGTGTGTGTGTGTGTGTGTGTGTGTGTGTGTGTGTATGTGCGTGTGCGTGCGTGCGTGCGCGTGCGCGTGTATGCATGCATGCGTGTGCGTGTGTGTGTTGCTTTTTTTTCAGAACAAAAACCCCAAC
>CM065682.1:80643286-80645786 GCA_017654935.2 Phymorhynchus buccinoides
ACGCTATCCATATTGTATTCGATTAACAATTCTGGATTTCCGTGGTGTTGTTGGGGGAACATCTCCAACGCCAACTCTCGCCCTCAATCCCATTGGCCGAGAGAGTTTGTGAAGTACCCTGGCAAGGCATCTCCACTATAAACTGATTCTAGCCCAGCCCGCCAGAATGTATCTGCCCCCCCCCCCCCCCGCCCCCCCCTTGCTATCTGGCAGTCATTGTCCGGAAAAGACAGACAGGCATACATACTGTACATACATACAAGAAAAACTACAATACATGTTTAGCAATGGAACTGCAAGTGGTGGAAGGATATTATTGTATTCATGATTCTTGACCATAGCATGAATAAAAAAACAAGAGCCACGGAGACTTTAAAGGTGGACCCTGACGGATGAGTTTTTGCAAGAAAACACGTTGAGATCACCAGAAAGACAGCACTTTTCAAGGATCGGAACACTCACTTTACTCTGGTTTCATAAAAATCAAACCGTCAAAACGGCGATTCCTCCTTAGCGGAGATGCCGAGAGAGAGAAGCCATTTTGGATGGGGTGGCTGGAGGTTAGTCGTTATGGTTGAAGGGTGTTTTTTTGTAGTGCAGTAAAAAAAAAGAGCTATTTTCTTTGTTGTGAGCGAAACTCCTTTACATAAACTGCATAACATTTTTTTTTTAAAGGCTTGTATTGTGAACATTTCGTGCAGAGGATTAGGTCTAAACTCAGGAGGCCATTAAAAAGACGATGCCTTCTCTTTCAGTGAAATAATTTGACTTCCAGCACCTCCGCCAAGGAGGAATCGCCGATTTGACGGTTTGATTTCTGGGAAACCAGAGCAAAGTGAGTGTTACGAATCTCTGTAAAGGGTGTTTTTCCTGGTGATCTTGACGTGTTTCTTGCAAAAACTCATCCGTTCACGATGTCCCTTTAAACTGTTTTCGTGTGTGTGTGTGTGTGTGTGTGTGTGTGTGTGTGTGTGTGTGTGTGTGTGTGTGTGTGTGTGTGTGTGTGTGTGTGTGTGTGTGTGTTGTTGTGTGTGTTGTGTGTGCGTGCGTGCGCGTGCGCGTGTATGCATGCATGCGTGTGCGTGTGTGTGTTGCTTTTTTTTCAGAACAAAAACCCCAACTCTACAGCTTTCTACTTCCATAGACTACTACTACTCACTAACAAAAATGCGTGACTAATGTCAAAATAATCCTTACATGAAAAGCTGGACAAATTCTTTGTTGAAGTCACAAAGATTGACTTCACACTATCGCCTCTTGAATACTATAACAAAGACAGTCCTTTTGCTAGGCTTTAGCATTCAGTCGTGGATGAAAGGACACAGAAATAACTCTCCCTGTAATAACTGCAAGCTTTGCTTCGCTAGCCAAGGGATCAGATTAGATGAGACAAAAGACTAAAGTGTTAACCATTCATTCATTTCTTCGACTAAATCCTGGAAGCTTCAAGCAAAGGGAAGCAACAATAGACGATTTTTCGGAGGAAAAAAACCCCTTAGGGGAGAGCACTTCGTGAAAATTAGAGTTGTTTACCTCCATTACTCCATTACTCGATCAAATACCATAGCAACAATGCAACAATGGCGTCGACGCTTGAAATCGCAGCAAAGACACTCAGCTTTTTTACTGCAGGATGCGAGTCAGCGACTTGCAAACATTTGTTTCTAAAAGAATATTTAGGGGTGGCCAGTAGCCACTAACTAAAAAAACCTTGCAAACTGTGACGTAAAAACATAAATGACATCAATGTTAGAATGACGCACTGTGTTCTAAGTGCTGTATGTGTGTCTGCTCAAACACACGAGGCGAGAGCTGGGGATCTACCGGATGGTAGAGTAACTTTCCCCGATTTTGACCGACTGAATTAGGCAAGATTACTCCCAGCACACCATAAAATTACTCCCCTTAATTATTTTCGAACAATTCCTATTGATATCCCTGCTTAATTGTGATGCGAGTGGGCTTAATCCCTCCTATGCCTATGGGGATGCCGGGCGGGTCTTTCGTAAAAAATAGTTCCCCCGCCCTTCTGGAAGTTCTGTGCTTGTAACTTCCTCTAATCTGCCACTCTCTTTGACTCTGCCTTTTTCCTTTGCTTACTGTCATCTACTATCTTTCTGACTTTCTGCCTACATTCTCCTGCCTTTTTAAAAAACAAAATCTTCCAAATATTTTTTTATGTGTGTGTGTGTGTGTGTGTGTGTGTGTGTGTGTGTGTGTGTGTTGTGTGCGCGCGCGTGCGTGTGTGTGTGTTGTGTGTGTGTTGTGTGTGTTGTGTGTGTGTGTGTGTGTGTGTTTGTGTGTGTTTGTGTGTGTGTGTGTGAGAGAGAGAGAGAGAGAGAGAGAGAGAGAGAGAGAGAGAGAGAGAGAGAGAGAGTAACACTGAACACTGAACGATTTTAATGTATAGGCCATTGGCCCATGTCACGAGGGATGGCTGTAAAAAAAAAGTGGGCTAATTATCATTGATTTCAAAGTACATGCACATGCACAATTATAA
>CM065682.1:80678286-80680786 GCA_017654935.2 Phymorhynchus buccinoides
AAGCACTTGAAGAACAAGAAGAACAAGAAGAACAAGAAGAAAACGAAGAAGAAAGCGAAGAACAAGAAGACCAAGAACAAGACCAAGAACAAGAACAAGAAAAACAAAGAAGAACAAAGACGAAGAAATAAGCAAGCAAACAAACAAACAAGCAAAGCAGTAGACACTAGCAAAAAAAACCAAACCCCATCATGTTTACGACTAAAGTTATAAAAATGCGAGAAACGAGGACCCTCTTATGCTGGCTTCCTCCCATTAACCTCTTGGAGAAAATCGGCTCTATTGCCTCTTCCGTTTAATGGCCCCACACTAAAACTGACGTTCCACGCAACGCCTGAACATCTTCTTTTCTCTTGTTGTGTGAGTATAAACAAAGGTTTAATAGCATGAGTGATCTCCGTCTTTATGTGTCCCCGTTTCTATATGACCCCCGTCTCTATGTGTCCCCGTTTCTATTTGTCCCCCGTCTCTATGTGTCCCCCGCTTTCTATGTGTTCCCGTCTCTATGTGTGTCCCCCGTCTCTATGTTGTCCCCGTTTCTATTTGTCCCCCGTCTCAATATGTCCCCGTCTTTATGTGTTCCCGTCTCTATATGTCCCCCCGTCTCTATGTGTCCCCGTTTATATTTGTCCCCCGTCTCTATGTGTCCATGTCTCTATGTGTCCCCCGTCTCTATGTGTCCATGTCTCTATGTGTCTCCCGTCTCTATGTGTCCATGTCTCTATGTGTCCCCGTCTCTATGTGTCACCTTCTCTATGTGTCCCCCCGTCTCTATGTGTCCATGTCTCTATGTGTCCCCGTCTCTATGTTGTCACCGTCTCTCTATGTGTCCCCCGTCTCTATGTGTCCCCCCCGTCCCCGTCTCTATGTGTCCCCGTCTCTATGTGTCCCCCGTCCCCTCTATGTGTCCATCTCTATGTGTCCCCCGTCTCTATGTGTCCCCCGTCTCTATGTGTCCCCCGTCTCTATGTGTCCCCGTCTCTATGTGTCCCCCCGTCTCTATGTGTCACCGTCTCTATGTGTCCCCCGTCTCTATGTGTCCCCGTCTCTATGTGTCCCCCGTCTCTATGTGTCCCCCGTCTCTATGTGTCCATGTCTCTATGTGTCCATGTCTCTATGTGTCCCCCGTCTCTATGTGTGTCTCTATGTGTCCATGTCTCTATGTGTCCCCGTCTCTATGTGTCCCCCGTCTCTATGTGTCCCCCGTCTCTATGTGTCCCTGTCTCTATGTGTCCCCCCGTCTCTATGTGTCCCCCGTCTCTATGTGTCCCCCGTCTCTATGTGTCCCTGTCTCTATGTGTCCCCCCGTCTCTATGTGTCCCCCCCCCCGTCTCTATGTGTCCCCCGTCTCTATGTGTCCCCGTCTCTATGTGTCCCCCGTCTCTATGTGTCCCCCGTCTCCCCCGTCTCTATGTCCCGTCTCCCCGTCTCTATGTGTCCCCGTCTCTATGTGTCCCCCCGTCTCTATGTGTCCCCGTCTCTATGTGTCCCCCGTCTCTATGTGTCCCCGTCTCTATGTGTCCCCGTCTCTATGTGTCCCCGTCTCTATGTGTCCCCGTCTCTATGTGTCCCCCGTCTCTATGTGTCCCCCGTCTCTATGTGTCCCCCGTCTCTATGTGTCCCCCGTCTCTATGTGTCCCCCGTCTCTATGTGTCCCCCGTCTCTATGTGTCCCCCGTCTCTATGTGTCCCCCCGTCTCTATGTGTCCCCCGTCTCTATGTGTCCGCCGTCTCTATGTGTCCCCGTCTCTATGTGTTCCCCGTCTCTATGTGTCCCCCGTCTCTATGTGTCCCCCGTCTCTATGTGTCCCCCGTCTCTATGTGTCCCCCGTCTCTATGTGTCCCCGTCTCTATGTGTCCCCCGTCTCTATGTGTGTCCCCCGTCTCTATGTGTCCCCCCGTCTCTATGTGTCCCCCGTCTCTATGTGTCCCCGTCTCTATGTGTCCCCCGTCTCTATGTGTCCCCCGTCTCTATGTGTCCATGTCTCTATGTGTCCCCCGTCTCTATGTGTCCCCCGTCTCTATGTATCCTCCGTCTCTATGTGTCCCCCCGTCTCTATGTGTCCCCGTCTCTATGTGTCCCCCGTCTCTATGTGTCCCCGTCTCTATGTGTCCCCGTCTCTATGTGTCCCCGTCTCTATGTGTCCCCCGTCTCTATGTGTCCCCGTCTCTATGTGTCCATGTCTCTATGTGTCCCCCGTCTCTATGTGTCCCCCGTCTCTATGTGTCCATGTCTCTATGTGTCCCTGTCTCTATGTGTCCCCGTCTCTATGTGTCCCCCGTCTCTATGTGTCCATGTCTCTATGTGTCCCCCGTCTCTATGTGTCCCCCGTCTCTATGTGTCCCCCGTCTCTATGTGTCCCCGTCTCTATGTGTCCCCGTCTCTATATGTCCCCCGTCTCTATGTGTCCGCCGTCTCTATGTGTCCATGTCTCTATGTGTCCCCCGTCTCTATGTGTCCCCCGTCTCTATGTGTCCGCCGTCTCTATGTGTCCATGTCT
>CM065682.1:80708286-80713286 GCA_017654935.2 Phymorhynchus buccinoides
CTCTTACCTCTGCGACAATATTTCCATCTATACGCCAGCTCGCACTTTACCGTTACGTTCAGTTTCTGACCCTCTTTCTCTCCAGATCCCTAGGTATAAGCTTTCAACTGTTGGTCGGCGCTCTTTTGCTGTCTCAAGATCCGGACCGACCTCCTGGAACAAACTTCCTCTCTCCCTCCGTCAGCGTGACTTCTCTGCTTTCAAAGCTAACCTCAAAACCCACCGTTCCCCCATCATTGAAGCTCCTCTCTTCTTTATCTTTCTCTCTCTCTTGCCATTATGTCTGTTTCTGCTATGTTCTATTGTATCCGTGTGTAGTTCGCTTTGTATTTGCGTTTTTGTTTGAATGCGCTTTGAATGCTCTACGAGAACGTGTGTGTGCGCTTTGATTTTGATTTCTATCAAGATTCAGCGCCGTATAAATACTGTCGTTGTTGTTTGTTGTTGTGTAGACAAGTTTCAATGGTTATTTCGTACTGTAGGCCTATTTGTAGAAAGGATTCAGAGACTTGAGTACGTAGGCTTATTATTCATTAGAATAAGCGTAAATATTACGTGTTGTAGTATTGATAATGATCTCCGAGTGTGCGCCTTCGATTTGAGAAGTAATCTATTTATAGTCGTTAAGTACAGCGCGCCACATAAGCCGCTTGTTTAATGGGAGTGTGCGTGAAATAATCTTTATACTGTTAATGTAAACACATACACACGCAGTCACACAAATCACAAACTTAAGAACTTTTGTGTTTCCTTCCTGAAGAGCACCCAGTCTGTGCGCCCGGGAGGCAGCAAGGGAGACTGGAGCTGGTGGCGCCCACGGGTTGAGGTGGAGCGGCCTGAGGAAGAGCTGGCATCCTGCCAAGTCATGGTGCCCAGAATTGAAACGAGCGAGACTCGACTCAAAGAGGTCGTCGACTCCAGTGAAGAAGATGGATATTGAAGAAGTGAGTATTTTTGTGTGTTCTGTGCTGTGCTGTGCGTGTCGCCCTTATGGCTTGTACCCACGTGTCGTCATGTCCGGCCACAAGGAGCGCTCCATATTATGGGAGACCGCCATCTTAGTCAGTAACTTTGTTTGAAAAATGCCCGATCGATGCTGTTTACACACAAATCTGACTAAGATGGCGACACTTCCGTTGGAAGGGTCGAGATGCGCACGCAGGTGGGCGGGAGCCATTACTCTTTTTGATTAATATTGTACCCGTATATATGCATGGGTGTGGGAGTGAATGAGAATAAAATCCATTACGTCAATGGAAAGGCAACTCCAATGGGAACTATTTTGTTTTTCAGTCTTGCTCTAGGGGTCAGAATGACATTCTCCAGCCACTCTTTGACATGTCACACTTTTATATATAAGCTCGTTTGTCTTTATTTATTTCTTTTTTGGGGGGTGGGGATAGGGGTGGTGGGTGGGGGCGTCTATATCTGATACTAGTCTCAAGATAATACTAGCCAGTAAATGGCATTGCTGTTTGTTTTGTTCGTTTTGCTCGTTTCCTTCAGATCCCGTTTATTCTGTTCGTCCATCCAAGCCGCGCCATAGTTTCTCAGTCTTACCCTCTGTTTTTCTGTCAATCTATAGGCTACTTGTCTGACTGTCTCTGTCCCTGTCTCTCGCTCTGTCTGTCTGTCTGTCTCTCTCTCTCTGTCTCTCTCTGTGTGCTGTGTGTGTCTGTGTTTGTCTGTCTGTCTCTCTCTGTCTGTCTCTCTCTGTCTCTCTCTCTGTGTCTGTGTCTGTCTACCTCTCTTTCTCTCTCTCCCTCTCTCTCTCTCTCTCCCTCCCTCCATCCCTCTCTCTGTCTCTCTCTCTGTGTCTCTATCTCTGTCTGTCTGTGTCTGTGTGTCTGTCTCTCTCTCTCTCTCTCTCTCTCTCTCTCTCTCTCTCTCTCTCTCTCTCATCTCTCTCTCTCTCCTCTCTCTCTCTCTCTCTCTCTCTCTCCCTCTCCCTCCCTCCCTCTATCTCTCTCTTTCTCTATTTCTGTCTGTTTTCTTTGTCTGTCCTAGTGTCTCTCTCTCTCTCCTCTCTCTCTCATCTCTCTCCTCTCTCTCTCTCTCTCTCTGTCTTTCTCTCTCTCTCTGTCTCTCTCTGTCTCTCTCTCATCTCTCTTCGTCTCTCTCTCTCTCTCTGTCTCTATCTCTGTCTCTGTGTCTCTCTCTCTCTGTGTTTGTCTTTCTCTCTTCTCTCTCTCTCTCCTCCCCCTCTCTCTCTCTCTCTCTCTCTCTCTCTCATCCCTCCCTCCCTCCCTCTATCTTTTTCACTATTTCTGTCACTTTTGTTAGTAGTGTATGTGTCTGTCAACGGCTCTTTCTCTCTCTCCAGCCCTCTACAATGCCTCTCGCTCTCTCTCTCTCTCTGCTCTCATGAAAAGGGATCTCTCTCTCTCTAACAAGACCCCCCCACCCTCTATCGTGTCACTATTTCCCTCTGTAATGTCTGTGTATGTGTCTGTCTACCTCTCTCTCTCTCATGGATTACACCACTACCCAACGTTCACACTGCACTATAGGTAGTAGAGGGTCTACAACGGCAAGTAGACTGAAGAAGCAATACAATGCTCCGCTTGGTCTTTCTGCTCGCATGAAAGAGGTCCACTCTTAAACGTCTGCTACACTACGTACGATTCGTATCTGAATGCGATGCGATTTGTGACGATGTGAGTCATGATTCGCGTGAAATTCATGTATCGGGTCTACTGGATTATTACTCACCGCTCCACCAACATCAACTTCCTCCATCCATAAAGTGTCTTTTGGACAACGCAGTTTTAGTTTTTTGCGCCCCCACTGTCTGGAACTCCTTGCCTATTCAACTCCGTCACAATTCAGCACTTCCCGCTTTCAAAACCCAAATGAAAACTCAACTGTTTTCAAAGAGCTTTCTCTCTGTAACTTTTCACATTAATCAAATGATGATCGAATGAATGTGTATGTTAGCCCAATTGCGTGTGAATCAGTGAACGTGAGCGCCTTGAGTTTAATTCTAAAGAAAGGCGCTATATAAATACTATGTATTATTATTGATTATTATTATTATGCCTATCACGTGCCAGTGCCTGGGTTTCTGCACAAGGTGTAGAGTGGCACAGTGGTATCGCGTTCGCTTCGTGTCAAGTAAACCCGAGTTCGAACCTGGGTACAGAGGATTTTTCCCTCTCATTCTGCACTAGGCCTTACAAGGTCTGAACGTGGAGTCTTTCGGATGAGACGATAAACCGAGGTCCCGTGTGCCCATGCACTTAGCATACGTTAAACCCAGTGGCAACGAAAAAGTTGTCATTTGGTCAAACTTTACACACACACACACACACACACACACACACACACACACACACGCACACACACACACACACACACACACACACCCCTCATCAGTGACACACACAAAATCGCATGCCAAAAAAAACAGAAAACAAAAGAAGTGGGCGCGCCTCTGGCTGCGACGCGCTCTCCAGGTGGGAGCAACCCGAATTTCACAGAGAGACGCCTCTGTGACTATAAAGTACCTAATACCTAATACCTAATAATACAAGGTCCTCCGGTTCCATTCAGTGATGATGTCGTCTGCCCATTCCTCCTTCTGTCTGTCCCTTCTTCGGCTTCCCTGGGCTGTTCCCTGCAGGATGGTCTTTGAATGGCCGTCGGTTCTTTTCAAATTCAAATTCAAAATTCTGTATTGTTCTTCAAATGAAGAAAATCTTTTTTCAGCGTGCACTTAAATCTAAAACTGACGAGACATTATATTTATAAACTAAGACATAAAAATACATGCATAAAAGCACATGTTATTCATATAGACCAATTCAGTTTGTCACGCACACTCCCCCCTACCTCCCCCCCCCCCCCCCCACACACACACAAATAAGTAAACAAAGTATGTAATAGTTCTCCTTTAGCTTTAAACAAAATTCCCATAACAACAATAATTCTTCATGACAAAGGAAATATTAATAATAAAGAACATCATAATGATAACATCACAGCAAACAGTAAAATATCAAAGTAAATGCTATTCAGTACACCACACACACACACAACACACACACACACGCGCGCGCGCGCACGCACACGCACACGCACACACCAGAATACAGAAATAAATGTGTTAATAAAATGAGAAAAGGCATAGAAATAATGAAACAATCCAATGTATTGAAAAGCAAATGAAAAGGATGGCACAAACCGGAAATCTCTGAACAGACAGACAGACAGACACACACGGCCATAATATGTTCTTGTGACATGGCCGTTACCACTTCAGTTTCCTCTTCTTGGTGGTAGGTAGTGAGGAGGTCTTCGTGGTGGTCTGTGGCTTGTTGGATGGTCCTGAGTACTTTCTTCGTTAGGGATGTGGTCCAGATATGAGATGTCTAGGAGTCTTCTTGATGGTTAGTGAGGAGGTCTTCATGGTGGTCTGTGGCTGGTTGGACGGTCCTGAGTGCTTTCGTCGTTAGGGATGTGGCCCAGATATGAGATGCCTAGGAGTCTTCTTGATGGTTAGTGAGGTCTTCATGGTGGTCTGTGGCTTGGTGGATGGTCCTGAGTACTTTCTTCGTTAGGGATGTGGCCCAGATATGAGATGCCTAGAGTCTTCTTGATGGTTAGTGAGAAGGTCTTCGTGGTGGTCTGTGGCTGGTTGGACGGTCCTGAGTGCTTTCGTCGTTAGGGATGTGGCCCAGATATGAGATGCCTAGGAGTCTTCTTGATGGTTAGTGAGGTCTTCATGGTGGTCTGTGGCTTGGTGGATGGTCCTGAGTACTTTCTTCGTTAGGGATGTGGTCCAGATATGAGATGTCTAGGAGTCTTCTTGATAGTTAGTGAGGTCTTCATGGTGGTCTGTGGCTGGTTGGACGGTCCTGAGTGCTTTCGTCGTTAGGGATGTGGCCCAGATATGAGATGCCTAATAGTCTTCTTGATGGTTAGTGAGGAGGTCTTCATGGTGGTCTGTGGCTGGTTGGACGGTCCTGAGTGCTTTCGTCGTTAGGGATGTGGCCCAGATA
>CM065682.1:80728286-80730786 GCA_017654935.2 Phymorhynchus buccinoides
TGGAACCAGATGGAATGGAGAAAGTTTGAAGAACACTTAGGGTGTTTTTTGTGCGTCAGAAGAAGGGAGTGAGAGTGTTGTCATCGTGGTAGTGTTTAACCTTTTTAAGTTGCTGCTATGGTTCAATGTGCGTATCAGAAGAGAGTACTTTAGAATAGTGGGGTTTTAATGTCTTTATTTTTGTTTGTGGCACAAGCTACAAACCTATTACCCACTTTGTCGGTCTGTTGGTCTGTCGGTCGGTCGGTCGGTCAAAAATTGTCGCACATATTGTAAAAGAGAAAAAAAAATACTTGGGCATAAAGTAACATTTCAGTTGTCATATCTACAGTCCTTAGGTATGGAAAGAATTGTATACTGAACAGAGCACATGAATCTTCATTTTAAAGCGTACAAAATAATAAACATACGTAATACAGACACTGCAACAGACACGACGAGTATTGCGGTGCTTCTTTCGATGAGTATAAGTAGGATAAATAGTTTTAAATGTTTTCCAAAAGATATAAAAAGCTACGAAATGGTGCAGAGATAACATTCTGGTTTACAGATTAAAGTTATTGAAAAGCCAGGGGAGGCGACTCAGTGTATGTAATGATTGGAGTGGTAAAAATAGACCGCTGCCACAAACGATTGCGAATCCGCGCTTGTTTAATGTATGATTTCATATGGCGCCTCATAACAGCAGACAAAAAAGCTATTACTTTCTAAAATTAAAACATAGGCAAATGTTAAGAAAAGCCCTCTCCTCTGCCCCTTCCATTCTGTTCAGACAATTCAGGTTAGGGTTAGGGATATAGTTTGGGTTAGGGTTAGGGATAGGTTTAGGGTCAGCTTAGTCATTACATTTTTGTGTGTGTATTTGACACAAAACTGTCCCTAAGCCTATCCCTAACCCTTACCCAAACCCTATTCCTAACCCTAGCTGTAATCTGAAACTGTCTAATCCACACAAAAATAAAATGTGATGGTATGTTATGAGACTGACACTTAAAGACCCACCACGTCACGTGTCAACATCACGGTTTTCACGTGTTTTCCCTCTTATAGCTGGTAAGAAATCTTAAGAAATCCTCCTAGCATAAGAGGGAATGTGACACGTGACGTGGGGGGGGGGGAGGTATTAAACTGACCCTAAACCTACCCCAAACTCTATCCCAAACCCTAACCCTAACTGAAACCGTGTGAAATGAATGGAAGGGACAGAGGAGGTTTTTCTTTGTAATATTTGCCAACACATATACTTAGTACACTTGAAAACATGTTCATTAATCCATCTAGCATTAATTTACAGAATTGATTGATGTTCCTGACTATGTATGACTTTCGTTTTTAACTACTAATTTATTCATTGACAACCTTTCGAAAGGAATCACATCTGCATACATAAATGTCCTCTTGGTACGTTTGCAACCAAATTCTTCATTGTTTTTGTTTGTCTGTCTGTCTGTTAGTCCCCGAGCCGAAGGTTTTTGTCTGGTCAGTCCGTCCGGTGTCCGTCCGGCGTGCCTCCGTCCGTCCGGCTATTCGTCCGTTTTTCTCAAAAAGTATTCAGTCTATCATCAAATTTGGTACACTAGTTTGCCCAGATGCAAGCTATCCACTGATGTATTTAGTTTTACATTAAGGTCAAGGTCGCGCCAGTTACGGGGTTCAAACCCCGAAACACATAATCGCTAATATATCGCGAAGTTTTGCATGTATTTCAATGCAGGTTTTTTTCCACAACATTTCTTGATGAATGGTCTATAACACAGTTGTCATGAATTGTTCTGTGCGCGCGTGTGCGCATGATCGCGCGCGCGCTCAAATCACGGGTCCGAACCCCAAGGCTATATATATATAAAACTATTCAGTCTATTATCGTCATATTTGGTATACTTGTTGCACAAGATGCAAGCTATCCACTGATGTACTTAGTTTTACATTAAGGTCACATTTACGCCATTCCGATTTCGGAGTACCTCGGCGATGCTGCGAGGGGACTTTGCAGCCGCTCGACGTTGCACTTATTTGTTTTTCTATTTACCTATTCCCTTCCTCTTCCTTCTGTCTGTCTGTCTGTCTGTCTGTCTGTCTGTCTGTCTGTCTGTCTGTCTGTCTGTCTGTCTGTCTGAATTTACCCCCCTCTCTTTATGTTTGTCTATCTAAGTCTGTCTCTCTATTAGTATGCCTGCTTGCCTCTCTGTTCTTGTCTAATGTGTGTGTCTGTCGCTCTGTTGCGTGCGTGTATGTATATATGTGTGTGTGTGTGTGTGTGTGTGTGTGTGTGTGTGTGTGTGTGTGTGTGTGTATGTGTGTGTTTTTGTGTGTGTGTTGTGTGTGTGTGTGTGTGTGTGTGTGTGTGTGTGTGTGTGTGTGTGTGTGTGTGTGTGTGTGTGGTGAGAGAGAGAGAGAGCCGAGGGGAGAGAGAGAGAGAGAGCGAGAGAGAGAGAGAGAGAGAGAGAGAGAGAGAGAGAGAGAGACAGAGAGAGATTGACAGAGAGAGATTGTATGCCTG
>CM065682.1:80758286-80768286 GCA_017654935.2 Phymorhynchus buccinoides
CGCGTGTGTGCAACGCGCGTTTGTGTGTGTATGCAGTGCGAAGTGTTGTCTGTGTGTAGGTGTGTATGCTCTGTGTGTATGTGTGGAATAATTGTGTGTGTTTGTAGTGGATGTGTGTGTGTGTGTGTGTGTGTTTGTGTTGTGTGTGTGTGTGTGTGTGTGTGTGTGGATGTGTGTGTGTGTGCGTGTGTATGTGTGATGTGTGTCTCTTGTGTGTGTGTGCGTGCATGCGTGCGTGTGTGTGTGTGTGTTGTGTGTTGTGTGTGTGTGTGTGTGTGTGTGTGTGTGTGTGTGTGTGTGTGTGTGTGTGTGTGTGTGTGTGTGTGTGTGCGTATGTGTATGTGTGTGTGTAGTGTGTGGATCTATTGTGTGTGTGCTGTGCATGTGTATTTGTGTGTGTGTGTGTGTGTGTGTGTGTGTGTGTGTGTGTGTGTGTGTGTGTGTGTGTGTGTGTGTGTGTGTGTGGTGTGTGTGTGTGTGTGTTTGTGTGTGTGTATGTCTGTGTGTTGTGTGTGATTGATACGCTGTTGTTTGTGTGAGTGCGTGTGGATGTGTGTGTGTGTGCGTGCGTGCGCGCGTGTGTAATGTGTGCACAACGCGCGCGAATGTTGCATACGCCTGCCATCCAAAATATAATTTGAACTTCACTTTGCACGTTTTTGAAAGCATTCTTTTATTTCAGCCGTCTATCAACATTGTTCTACAAAAAAAGTGTTTTGGAAGATGTTCGGTCACTGTTTCTAAATCGCCTTCGCTTAAGGTTGTGTCAGACCAATTGACATAGGCTAGAACACCAAGGCTACATCCAAATATTGTCATGCTCTGCATAGTTATGCGGGGATTGTCTTTAGCCATGGCAAGCTCCTAGCATAACATCATCTGTCTCCAAAATCCTCCGAAGTCGGAGTGTGGCTGCCCACGTGGCGTGGTAATTAAACACGGTCACACACGTGATGTTCTCATCCATAGCTGCTGCACTTGTACCATCGTGTTCAAGCGCTTCAGCTGTTGGGGTGATCCCTGGAGTCGTTTAGCCAGGGCATGACAACACCTGTTTCTAAAGAGACAAGGGTTCTTTGCAACCTCAGCAAGTGCCCTTGTGTTTCTCTATTTGTATGTCTGTTCGTCTGTTTGCAGGAAATGCTTTCTAATCGCCAGAGACTAAACTACTGAACCGACGTTTACGAACATGGCCAGACTGGTCCTTTAAGGTGGACCCTGACGGGTGAGATTTTGCAAGAAACACGTCGAGATCACCAGAAAGACAGCCTGTTCAAGGATCGGAACACTCACTTTGCTTTGGTTTCCTAGAAATTCAAACCGTCAAAAAACGGCGATTCCTCCTTGAAAGGCGGAGATGCCGGAGAGAGTAGCCATTTTGGATGGGGTGGGTGGAGGTCACTCATTGTGGTTGAAGCGTTTTTCTGTTTTTGTAGTGCAGTAATAAACAACCTGTAGAGAATTGGAGCTATTTCCTTTGTTGTGAGCGAAACTCCTTTAGATAAACTGTATACAAGTTTTGAAAAATGAATAAATATAAAGGCTTGTATTGCGAAAATTTCCTGCAAACGATTTGGCGGCCATTAGAAAAGAGACGGCACATGCCTTCTCTTTGGGTGAAATAATTTGACTTCCAGCACCTCCGCCAAGGAGGAATCGCCGATTTGATGGTTTGATTTCTAGGAAACCAGAGCAAAGAGAGTGTTGCAATCTCTGTAAAGGGTGTTTTCCTGGTGATCTCGACGCGTTTCTTAAAATAATAATCCGTCATGGTGCCCCTTTAACGTTCCCAGAATATGATCTCGGTTTATCAGACTTTGATCCCAAGAAAATAAATAACCAATAAGACACAAGAACATTCTAACGATTAATTCTTTTTTTTTTGTGGCGACATTGCAATTTGTTTAAAGTACAGAATGTATCATAATGAAGACTGGCAGAATAGTTTCATATTTGTTGTTGTTTTCAAGACGAAGACAGGATTGCTTCAGTTATTCAAATGCGTCACCATATAAATTAACCGCTAGTGAATTCATTTGTTTGTGTTTTCATATATAAATTTAACGTACGTTTGCACAAGATATTCTGGGAGAATGCTTAACATTGTTGCCATCTATTATTTTGTTTCTTCGTGCTTTAATGCGTGATGGAATACTCTGCTGTGAGGTATACCCTAACATGTATTGCCCGTCTTAGCTGTTTACTCGTTGTTTTACCTATGCTTTTCTGTGTTACAGTGTTGGTTTTTTCTTGTACATTAATACTATTATAGAGAGATGATGGGGCGTTGAGAGAGAGAGAGAGAGAGAGAGTGAGAGAGAGAGAGAGGGAGAGAGAGAGAGAGAGGGGAGAGAGAGAGCGAGAGACGAGAGTTTGAGAGAGCCTAAAAGAGAGGAGGAGAGAAGAGAGGGTAGGAAGAGAGGGAGAGAGAGAGGGAGGGAGAGAGGGAGGGGGAGGGGAGGAGAGGGAGGGGAGAGAGAGAGAGAGAAGAGAGAGGAAGAGGGAGGGATGGCGAATGAGAGAGGGAGGGAAGAGAGGGAGGGAGAGAGGGAGGGGAGCGAGAGAGAGAGAGATGAGAAGAGAGAGAGAGAGAGAGAGGGAGAGAGGGGGGAGGGAGAGGAGAGGGAGGGAGTAAGAGAGGGAGGGAGAGGGAGGGAGGGAGGGGGAGAGGACAGAGAGAGAGAGGAGAGAGAGAGAGAGAAGAGAGAGAGGAGATTGAGCGAAAAAAGAGTGAGAGAGACGATGGGAACGAACGAACGAAACAAATGTCTTGAGGGAAAAAAGAGTAAGCACACAATGGAGCCTTGCAATACATCTTGTACCTCAAACAAACATGCAAGAAAATCAGAATATTCAACACAAAAATAAAGAGATGAAACAAATGTAAAAGAAGGAGAGAGAGAGAGAGAGAGAGAGAGAGAAGGAGAGAGAGGAGAGCTTATAGAGAGAGAGAGAGGAGAGAGAGAGAGAGAGAGAGAGGAGAAGGGAGGAGAGAGAGAGGAGAGAGATTTGTGTGTTCAAATGCGCTTTCGTATAGTGATTTTGTTATCCTCTTTTTCCCATTTGGTTTTTTTTTTCACGTTTCTAAAGCAATTTCTTCTTCTTTCGATCGCTCAGTGAAACAGTTTCCTGTCAATTATGAGCGTAAATGATGCGTCATGCTGCCGTTACGCGCCTTAAACTAAGAAATAAATAGGCCCAGCAAGTTACGAGTTTCTAGCAATTTAAATGTTTTTTCTTTTATTCAAGGACAGATTGTAAGAATAGGCATCGCCTAAAAATCTTTATCCTTGTTAAATAAAGTTTTTTTCAGTGTTCAGTGTTTCAGTGTCCCTTTTTTTTAATTTGAGGTAAGCACAGGAATGACATGTCCCGTCAGAACTCTGCATCTGAGGGGAAAGATAAGTGGGCGAACCATTAGCTGCATCGTGTCTGTATTCTGACAAGTTTGACACAACCGACATTGATTTGGTGTTGCTTCAATATTGATTCGTTGTGCATTGTAGGTGGACCCTGACGGATGAGTTTTTATTGGCAAGAAACACGTCGAGATCAGAAGAGAACAGCGGAAACACACAGCCTTTTCAAGGATCGGAACCCTTACTTTGCTCTGGTTTCCTAGAAATCAAAACTTGTGCGTAATGGACCAAAAATCAGAATTGCGCGTATGTAGTGGACCATGCATGAATGGCGTACAATACAGACGCGTATTGTACTGGACCTGGGCACACGAAGCATTGCGAAGATCTGTTTAAACAAAGGTTGAATGATTGTGCTTGCGTAAAATCAGAATTGCGCGTATGTAGTGGACCAAAAATCATGTAATGGACCATAAATCAGAATTGCGCGTATGTAGTGGACCATAAATCAGAATTGTGCGTATGTAGTGGACCAAAATCTGAATTGCGCGTACGTGGTGGACCAAAAATCAGAATTGCGCGTATGTGGTGGACCAAAATCAGAATTGCGCGTATGTGGTGGACCAAAATCAGAATTGCGCGTATGTGGTGGACCGAAAATCAGAATTGCGCGTATGTGGTGGACCGAAAATCAGAATTGCGCGTATGTGGTGGACCAAAAATCAGAATTGCGCGTATGTGGTGGACCAAAAATCAGAATTGCGCGTATGTGGTGGACCGAAAATCAGAATTGCGCGTATGTGGTGGACCGAAAATCAGAATTGCGCGTATGTGGTGGACCGAAAATCAGAATTGCGCGTATGTGGTGGACCGAAAATCAGAATTGCGCGTATGTGGTGGACCGAAAATCAGAATTGCGCGTATGTGGTGGACCGAAAATCAGAATTGCGCGTATGTGGTGGACCGAAAATCAGAATTGCGCGTATGTGGTGGACCGAAAATCAGAATTGCGCGTATGTGGTGGACCGAAAATCAGAATTGCGCGTATGTGGTGGACCGAAAATCAGAATTGCGCGTATGTGGTGGACCGAAAATCAGAATTGCGCGTATGTGGTGGACCGAAAATCAGAATTGCGCGTATGTGGTGGACCGAAAATCAGAATTGCGCGTATGTGGTGGACCGAAAATCAGAATTGCGCGTATGTGGTGGACCGAAAATCAGAATTGCGCGTATGTGGTGGACCAAAATCAGAATTGCGCGTATGTGGTGGACCAAAAATCAGAATTGCGCGTATGTGGTGGACCAAAAATCAGAATTGCGCGTATGTGGTGGACCAAAAATCAGAATTGCGCGTATGTGGTGGACCAAAATCAGAATTGCGCGTATGTGGTGGACCAAAAATCAGAATTGCGCGTATTGTGGTGTGGTTCATACATGTTTTGTAAAGTTGTTGTTGTTGCGTTGGTGTGTCGTCCGTTGTCGTTGTTGTTGTTGTTGTTGTTGTTGTTGTTGTTGTTGTTGTTGTTGTTGTTGTTGTTGTTGTTGTTGTTGTTGTTGTTGTTGTTGTTGTTGTCGTCGTTGTCGTTGTTGTCGTTGTCGTCATCGTCGTTGTTGTCGTTGTTGTTGTTGTTGTTTATCATTGTCGTCGTCGTTGTTGTTTGTTGTTGTTGTTTGTTGTTGTTCTTATCATCGTCGTCGTTGTTGTTGTTGTCGTTGATGTTTTGTTCTTATCATCGTCGTCGTTGTTGTTTGTTGTTGTTGTTGTTGTTGTTGTTGTTGTTGTTGTCGTCGTCGTTGTCATGTTGTTGTCGGTGTATCATCGTCGTCGTCGTCGTCGTTGTTGTTGTTGTCGATGTTTTTTCCCTTGTTGTGCCTGTTGTTGTTGTTGTCGTTGTTGTTGTTGTTATTGTTGTTGCTATTCTCGCACTCGTATTCCAGTATTCAACTGTTCTTTTAATCGTTCTCTTAATGTGTTTGTTCCTGTTCAGATGTTGTGCCCCGCCATGCCGTATACACCCAATCAACATAAATAACGAGGCGTAGTGCGTATTGAAAATATGACCCTTTCGGGAGATATAACATGAAGGAAGAGGTGATTTCGAAGACACAGATGGCGGTGGGGGTGGGTGGGGGTTGTTAAAAACGGTCTGTAGATCAATGGCAGCCTGGAGGTGTGTCCTCATTTTCTCATCTACAAGGGAAGGAAAACAAATTCAAGTTTGTCAAAACATTGGAATCAGAGGCTTCGGGCATTTCCGTCTAGACTGAATTTAAACTTTTAATTGGGGAAAAGGATTATATGACTTATTTCTCTCTCTATCTCTCTCTTCTCTCTCTCTCTCATCTCGTACCGTCTTCTCTCGGTCGTCCTCTCTCTCTCTCTACTCTCGTCATTCTCTCTCTCGGCTCATCATCCTCTCAACTTCTCTCTCAGGTTCTCCTTCCTCAAAATCTCTCTCTCTCTCTCTCTCTCTCTCTCCCTCTCTCTCGGTCTCTCTCTGCTCCTTCTCGGTCTCTCTCTCTCTCTCTCCCTTCTCCTCTTGATTTGTATTTATTTTTCCCCAGGGTTGGGTGAAAAAAAAGCTGCCATTGTTTTGCTTATCTCGTGTTTCCCTGGTTAAATAACATTTCCGTTTTCGTGTTTCGTTGTTCCTCCTCAAAAGTCTCTCTGTGTGTCTCTCACTGTCTCTATCTTTGTCTCTCTACCTCTCTCCTCTCTCTCTCTCTCTCTCGTCAATCTCTCTCTCATCTCATCTCTCTCTCTCCCTCTCACTCTCCTCTGTCTCTCTCCGCTCTCTCTCTCGCTCTCTCTCTCTCTGTCTCTCACCTCTCTCTCTCTCTGTCTCCCTCTCAATCTCCCGCTCCTTCGCCATCTCTCTCTCTCTCTCCATCTCTCTCCTCTCGCATCTCTCTCTCTCGCTCCCGCCCTCTCTCTTCTCCAAATCTCTCTCTCTCTCTCCCTCTCTCTCTCCCTCTATCTCTCTCTCGTCCTCTCTCTCTCTCCTCTTCTCTCTCCCTCTCTCTCTCTCCGTCCGCTCTCTCACTCTCTCTCACTCTCACAAACTCACTCTCTCTCTCTCTCTCTCCCCCCCTCTCACTCTCTCTCTCTCATCCCTCTCGCTCTCTCTCTTCTAGTCGCAACCAGCTCTTCATGCCGTCTCTCCTCTCCTCTCTCTCCTCTCTCTCACCCCCTCTCTCTCTCCCTCTCAGTCCCTCCCTGCTATCTCCCCTCTCTCTCCGTCTCATCTGCCTCCCTCCTTCTTTCCCCTTCACTCTCTTCTCCGTCTCTTTCTCTCCTCTCTCTCATCGGCCATCTCTCGTCCGTCCCCCTCTCTCGTCAGTCATCTCACTCTCCCACTCTCTCTCTCTCTCTCTGTCCCTCTCTCTCTCTCTCCCACCCTCTCCCCCTCTCTCTCTCTCTCTCTGTTTTTGTCTGATCAACTCCCTCTCTCTCTCTCTCTCTCTCCCTCACTCTCTTTCGTCTCTCTCCCCCTCTCTCTCTCTCTCCCTCTCTCGCTTCTCCCTCTCTCCTCTCTCGGGTCTCCTCATCCTCCCGTCTCTCCTCGTCCGCCCCCTCTCTCTCTAATCCCTCTTCTCTCTCTACCGTATCTCAAATGTCTCTACTGCTCTTCGCCTCTCTCATCCTCTCTCTTTCTCTCTCTTCCCTCTCACCCTCTCTCTCTCCCTCTCTCTCTCTCTCTCTTCTCTCTCCCCTCTCTCCCTCTCTCTCTCTCTCTCTCAGTCTCCTCTCTCTCCCTCTCCCCTCTCTCTCTCTCTACCTCTCTATCCTCTCTTCTCTCTCCTCTCTCGTCTCTCGCGCTCTCTCTCTCTCCTCTCCTCTCTCTCTCTCTCTCCATCATTGTATACTAGACGAGGTCACCATCACTCACAGATTGCATAGACCGACCATATCCTGTGGGGAAGAACAGGCTTATCAGTCGCCTTCCATCAATAATAGCACCCTTAGGTGATGTGACGATTGGGGGTTCCTTAAAAGGGGCACCCTGACGGATGAATGAGTTTTTGCCAAGAAACAAGTCGAGATCACCAGGTAAGACAGCCTTTAGAAAGATCGCAACACTCAGTTTGCTCTGGTTTCCAAAGAAACCAAACCGTCAAATCGGCGATTCCTCCTTGGCGGAGGTGCTGGAAGAAGTCAGATTATTTCAGATTATTTCATTTATAATTGGCCGCCTGAGTCCCTTAGACTAAATCACGTAATGTTCACAATACAAGCCTTTTTTTTTATACAGTTTATCAAAAGGAGTTTCGCTCAAAACCAAGGAAATAGCTCTATTTGGTGTTTTTTTTTTTACTGCACTACAAAGAAAAAAAAACTTCAACCACTCGAGTGGCCTCCACCCACCTCGTCCAAAATGGCTTCTCTCTCTCCGGCAACTCCGCCAAGAAGGAATCGCCGTTTTTGACGGTTTAATTTCTAAGAAACCAGAGCAAATTGAGTGTTCCGATCCTTGAAAAGGCTGTCTTTCTGGTGATCTCGACGTGCTTCTTGCATAAAAACTCATCCGTCAAGGTCCACCTTTAAAGACCCACCACGTCACGTATCAAAATCACGGTTTTCACGTGCTTTCCCGCTCTTATAGCTGGTAAAGAGATTTTGTTTCGACCAGGTTTGACACCCGTACAAATGTCCCCAAATTTAAAACGGAACATCCTTTTAAAGACCCCGCACGTCACGTGTCACATTCCCTCTTATGCTAGGAAGATTTTCTTAAGATTTCTTACTAACTATAAGAGGGAAAACACGTTGAAAACAGTGATTTTGACACGTGACGTGCGGGGTCTTTACAAAGAGCACCGCCTCAATTTGAAGTTGGGGGACATTACTGTGTGGGTAAAACAAAAATGCAAATGCTTTCGCCTCTATCTCATGCATTATTCATGAGGCAATATCCCCCACAACGACAAGGTCCTCTTCAATGGATTTGAACAGGTCAATGCGCACGGATTGAAAGAGGAGGAGGAGGGAGGGAGAGAGAGCTGAGAGAGAGAGAGGAGAGAGAGTAGAGGAGAGAGAGGAGAGAGAGAGAGAGGACACAGACAGAGAGAGAGAGACGGGAGCGGAGACAGAGAGAGACGAGAGAGAGGAGAGAGTTAATTTTGATAGGCCAAGGCCCTTTATGACGGGGGAAGTGAACAAGCATAGACAAGCAGCTATTGCGTACAGACCCACTGACCCACCACGATTAAGTCCCTTGGGGTGTTTTTTTCTGGGTAGCTGTGACCCACATACAAATTCCCCCAACTTCAAAAATTGAGGCTGCTCTTTAAAAAAAATGATGTTTCATTTTGAATTTGGGGACGTTTGTATGGGAGTCAAACCTGGTCAAAGCAAGATTTCTTACCAGCTATAAGAGTGGAAAACACGTGAAACCCGTGATTTTGACACGGTGATCTGGTGGATCTTTTAAAGACACACTGACCCATCACGATTAAGTCCCTTGTTTTTTTTCTGGGTAGCTGTGACCACATGCACATTCCCCCCAACTTCAAATTGAGGCTAGCTTTTTAAATGATGTTTCATTTTGAATTTGGGGACATTTGTATGGGAGTCAGACCTGGTCAAAACAAGAATTATTTAGCTTACCAGCTATAAGAGGGAAAACGCGTGAAACCCGTGTTTTTTTGACACGTGACCTGGTGGGTCTTTGAGGGGAACTTGCGACTGCGTGTTGTTAATACTAGGTTATCTGACGGACACACCACTGGGTTTTGTTGTTGTTGTTGCTGTTGTCATTATTGTTTTTGTTGTTGTTGTTGTTGCTGCTGCTGTGGTGTTGTCGTCGTGTCGTTTCGTTGCTGTTGTTTGTCGTGTGTTCGTTATGTGCTGTTGTTGTTTGTTGTCGTTGTTGTTGTTGTTGTTGTTTGTCGGTGTCTCGTTGCTGTTTGTGACGTAAGTGTCCCGCGCGACCCCTCTTTCGTTATCTTTCTTTACCCCCCCCCCCCCCCCCCCTTACAACCCCCCCCCCCCCCTCTTATCTATACCGTCTCATCACGAGATAGTGATATCAAGAGTCGGCTGCCAAATTGCCGCGCGAGCAAATCCAGATTGTCCCAAGTCCCCAAGTCCGCCACAACTTGGAAAATCCTTCCCAAGGAATGTCCGCCTAACGACCCAAGACCACTCGCCACAGGTACTTCAGGTGAAAGGCAGCACTGTACCCGCAAACACCCACCGAAGGTACTATCGGGACAGGCCGCCGCACGTACAGCCGTCACCTACCCCTCCCTTTCAGCGAGTGGCAGTCGACTTGGTCGGGCCTCTACCTCAACGGAAGAAGAAATTCCGGTACATAGTCACCGTGGTCGACATATGTACCATGAAGTGCGATGCCGCCCCAATCTCCTCACTTGATGCTAGTCAGGTAGCCGCGACACTCAAAGCCATTTTCGCCCAAATCGCCCTACCAAACCACATCATCAGCAATGATGAATCCAGGCTAAAGGGGAAACTCAGGCAAGAGGTGTTTGCTATTCTGCAATCAACCTTGGGACAACTCAACACAGGATTGCCGCACCAACGTCAGTCGGAATCCATTCCACTGATCTCTAACCCACCTGCTCCTTTGAACTCTGTGTTGCGACCAGATGTTCCACCATTCCAGCCGACCCAGTCTCC
>CM065682.1:80773286-80775786 GCA_017654935.2 Phymorhynchus buccinoides
CTCTCTCCGTCTCCACTCTCTCTCCCTCCCTCTCTCTCCCTCCCTCTCTCTCTCTCCCTCTCTCTCTCTCTCTCCCTCCTCTCTCTCCTCTCTCTCTCTCTCTCTCTCTCTCTCTCTCTCTCTCTCTCTCTCTCTCTCTCTCTCTCTCTCTCTCTCTCTCTCTCTCCTCTCTCTCAGTCTCGTCTCTCTCTCTCGTGTCTTCTCTCTCTCTCTCGTTCTCTCGATCTCGTCTCTCTCTCTCTCTCTCTCTCTCTCTCTGTATGTGTATGTATCCATGTGTTTGTGCGTGAGCGTTTGGTGGTGGTGTTGTTAGTAACAGAATGATATCGATTGTACCCCCCGCCTGTATGTGTCACCCTCGCTGTGCCCCCGTCTCTATGATGTCCCCGACTGTATGTGTCCCCGTCTCAATAGTGTCCCCGACTGTATGTGATCCCGTCTCTATGTGTTCCCGTATCTAAATGTTTTCGTCTCTATGTGTCACCGTCTCTATGTGTCACCCTCATTGTGCCCCCATCGCTATATGTTCCCTGACACTATATGCCCCCTGTCTCTATTATGTCCCCGACTGTATATGCCCCCATCTCTATGTGTTCCCGTCTCTATGTGTTCCCATCTCTATATGTTTTTGTCTATGTTTCCCGGTCTCTATATGCACCCCGTCCCTATGTGTCCCCTCGAACTAGGGATAGGGTTACAAAAGTCAAAGTCAAAGTAAGTTTATTTCCCCAAAAAAACCAGGGGGTACATGAAATTGTGACATAATACATGTAACTACTTCCAAATGAAACATTACACACATAACCAGCAGAGAGAAACATAGCGGTATATAGTGCCTCACAAACCAACCTTACACAATCTAGTATACGCTCTAACATACACACACATAAAAAGCTATATATGCATACATCAAATTTAAACATAAAAAATGCAGAGAACTAATTATCCCAATCACTAGTGATGGGATGTAACTACAGAGAGAAAGAAAAAAGAACACTGCATGGACACAATATTTGTGTTTTAAAATACCATTTAAGCTTACCTAATTGGAAGGGTTTAAAGCCTAAAAAAATTAGAAATCTTTTACAATTATCTTAATAAAACTAATTAAGCGAATGAGGATTTTTTTATTTGTTGTTTGGAATAGAGAATGGAACTTAATAATATTTGGTCTTTTCTGGCAAAAGTTTGGCAAATATAGTTTCCTTGGTTCTTGGAAGGCTTGGCATTCAAAGATGTAATGGAATTCGTCTCCCAACACACGGTGTTCGCACTTAGGACAGAATCGTTCGTTGTGTGGGATGTTTTGAATCCTACCTGTTACAGTGTGAACGAAGAGATGGAGAGATATTAGACGGAGGCTGGGACACATGGAGACACAGACATATACAGACGGGAACATATAGAGACGGGGATACATAGAGACATGACGTATAGAGACGGGGGCACATAGCGACGAAATTGGTGACACATAGAGACGGGGATACATAGAGACATGACATATAGAGACGGGGATACATAGAGACATGACGTATAGAGACGGGGGCACATAGCGACGAAATTGGTGACACATAGAGACGAAACTGGGACACATAGAGACATGACATATAGAGACGGGGATACATAGACAGACATAGAGACGGGGGCACATAGCGACGAAATTGGTGACACATAGAGACGGGGATACATAGAGACATATAGAGACGGGGGACACATAGAGACGAAATTGGTGACACACAGAGACGGGGATACATAGAGACATGACGCATAGAGACGGGGGCACATAGAGACGAAATTGGTGACACACAGAGACGGGGATACATAGAGACAATGACATATAGAGACGGGGGCACATAGAGACGAAATTGGTGACACATAGAGACGGAGATACATAGAGACAAGGACACATAGAGACGGGACACATAGAGACGAAAATTGGTGACACATAGAGACGAAATTGGTGACACATAGAGACGGGGATACATAGAGACAATGACATATAGAGACGGGGGCACATAGAGACGAAATTGGTGACACATAGAAACGGGGACACATAGAGACAAAATTGATGACACATAGAGACGGAGATGCATAGAGATGAAATTGTTGAGACATTGAGACGGGGACACGTAGAGACGAAATTGGTGACACATAGAGACGGGGACACGTAGAGACGAAATTGATGACACATAGAGACGGGGACACGTAGAGACGAAATTGGTGACACATAGAGACGGGGACACATAGAGACAAAATTGATGACACGTAGAGACGAAAGTGATTGCTTTTAAACCCGTCTGTACCATCGACAGCCGTAGATTTATTTATAAACTTCATCAGTAAGTGTGATTGGTTAAGCTAACCATTTCAGTATTGGTTTTAGTTGATGGTAACGGATACGTTTCACAGACGACCCCTGGAGTTCGCTAAATTCAAACCAGTCTCGACCACTGAGAGCCGTGGGCTTAGTTCATCAACGACTGTGATTGGACAACTGCTG
>CM065682.1:80785786-80788286 GCA_017654935.2 Phymorhynchus buccinoides
CTACTGTCTAAGCGAACCTGATGAAATCCTTCTAATGTTATTTGTATTTCATTGTAGTCCCCCGTACACGAATCTGATAAAATATCTGTATTTTTGTATCAGACATTTTATGTAGTTCGTGTATTGGGGTGTACATGGGAATGGTGAACGAAACGAAAACAAGGGTATCGCCGAGCGGCAGCAACGCATTGTGACAATGCTAACCCGGCCAGAGTTATGTCCTGTCGCCCCCCCCCCCCCCCCCCCCAAATAAACACACCAATTTCCACCCTTACAGAACTCATAAAATACATAGCCCAAAATTTGAAGCGATTCTGTTCGGTAGTTCACGAGATACAGCTGAACTTTTATACAAACTTCCTTGCACCGAGTGATGTCCACTCCCCCCCCCCCCCCCCCCCCCCCCACCCCCCAATAAACACACCACTTTCCACCCTTACAGAACGCATAAAATACATAGCCGAAAATTTTAAGCGATTCTGTTCAGTAGTTCACGAGATACAGCTGAACGTTTATGCAAACTTCCTTGCACCATGGTACACCACCACACAAAATTTGAAGCGATTCTGTTCTCTAGTTCACGAAATAAAGCTGGGGGGAAAATGACATAGCCCAAAGAAGGAAATTTCGGTTTTCAAGGTCAATCTTCAAGGTCAAGGTCAGCACGGTGTTGATTAACGAAAGAAAGCTTCCTTTTCAAGATGTCTACCCCTCTGCCAATTTTAATCAAAATCCAAACAGTAGTTTTTAAGATAATCGATACACAGTCAGACACACAGACACACACACAGACACACAGACACACAAACCGATCGAAATACCAAAAATATTTATAGACGGAAGTATTTCACGTGAATCATGACTCGCAGACATCGTCACAGTCGGATCGTAGTCGGGTCGCATCGTATGCGGTGTGTCTGTCCCTCTAAACTGCAGGAATCGTTTGACAAAGGAAAGATCGGTCCATTTCGTGTCAACATCTCTATAGTACTTCAGCAGTCTTTAAAACCAGACCAGCAGACTTGGGTTCCAGAATGTTCTGGGTTTGGAATGGTACTTGAGACACTTTGTGGCACCTTGACCGTTCAATTTTTTTTCCTCCATTATTTATTCTCTTCCTCCTCGTTCCTTCTGTAGACTTCCATAAAACTACTCCGATTAATCTTCTTCTTCTTCTTCTTCTTCTTCTTCTTCTTTCTTCTTCTTCTTTCTTCTTTCTTCTTTCTTCTTCTTCTTCTTCTTTCTTCTTCTTTCTTCTTCTTCTTCTTCTTCTTTCTTCTTCTTCTTCTTCTTCTTCTTCTTCTTCTTCTTCTTCTTCTTCTTCTTCTTCTTTCTTCTTCTTCTTCTTCTTCTTCTTTCTTTCTTTCTTCTTCTTCTTCTTCTTCTTCTTCTTCTTCTTCTTCTTTCTTCTTTTCTTCTTCTTTCTTCTTTCTTCTTCTTCTTTCTTCTTCTTCTTTCTTCTTTCTTCTTTCTTCTTTCTCTTCTTCTTCTTCTTCTTTCTTCTTCTTCCTTCTTCTTCTTCTTCTTATTTTCTTCTTCTTCTTCTTCTTCTTCTTCTTCTTCTTCTTCTTCTTCTTCTTCTTCTTCTTCTTCTTCTTCTTCTTATTCTTCTTCTTCTTCTTTCTTCTTCTTCTTCTTCTTCTTCTTCTCTTCTTCTTCTTCTTCTTTTTTCTTCTTTCTTCTTCTTCTTCTTCTTCTTCTTCTTCTTCTTCTTCTTCTTGTTCTTGTTCTTGTTCTTGTTCTTCTTCTTATTCTTATTATTATTCTTCTTCTTCTTATTCTTCTTCTTCTTCTTCTTATTGTTCTTGTTCTTGTTCTTCTTCTTCTTGTTCTTCTTCTTCCTCTTCTTCTTCTTCTTCTTCTTCTTCTTCTTCTTCTTCTTCTTCTTCTTCTTCTTCTTCTTCTTGTTCTGTTCTTGTTCTTCTTCTTCTTCTTGTTCTTCTTCTTCTTCTTCTTCTTCTTCTTCTTCTTTCTTCTTTTCTTCTTCTTCTTGTTGTTCTTGTTCTTCTTTTTTCTTCTTCTTCTTCTTCTTCTTCTTCTTCTTCTTCTTCTTCTTCTTCTTCTTCTTCTTCTTCTTCTTCTTCTTCTTCTTCGATCGTTCAGACAGCTTCCTGTCACTTATGCGCCTAACTAAGAAAATAGTTAGGCCCATCATGTCCGGCTGAAGAAAACCTTATTGGTGGCTGGTTTAGAAGCAAGACGTGTTTCCCTTGGACGAGTAGTATGACAGTAATAACAATCAGTGCGCGACACATTTTTGACTCCAATGACCTTGACATTTGACCAATGACCTCCATCTTCGAACGTGGCCTAGATATTCTAACTACCTATCCGCTTGTAGACTTCGACCTTCCTAGATCTCTCCGTTGAAGCGTTACCGTGGTAACATAGTCAGCTAGTCAGTCAGTCAGTTTAGTCATGAAACAGTCAGCCCTGGAAATATCAACCAGATTTCGGTTTGCAGCTGGTTAAGGGAGTATACCTACCCTATGATGGGTCT
>CM065682.1:80793286-80820786 GCA_017654935.2 Phymorhynchus buccinoides
CCCCCAGTGTAGCGCAAAGAACAATACAAAAAGCATTCATCAAAACAGTATTTCATAATTTAGAATGATATAAATTTGGCACGGTGATGGGCAAGTTACATTGTGACTGGTCTGTCACTCCGTTGCCGTGGTGGGGGTGGGGGTGCTCATGTGTACAGACACCCCTATTAGGGTGTTCGCATTTATTACCCGGCCAGAGGCCGAGGTATTGCGATCGGTTTGTGTGTGTGTGTGTGTGTGTGTGTGTGTGTGTGTGTGTGTGTGTGTCTGTGTCTGTGTCTGTGTGTGTGTGTGTGTGTGTGTCTGTCTGTGTATCGATTATCTTAAAAACTACTGTTTGGACTTTGATTAAAATTGGTTGAGGGGTAGACAGCTTGAAAAGAAAGCTTCCTTTCGTTAATCAACACCGTGCTGACCTTGACCTTGAAGTTTGACCGTGAAAACCGAAATTTCCTTCTTTGGGCTATGTAATTTCCCCCAGCTTTATTTTGTGAACTAGTGAACAGAATCGCTTCACATTTTGTGTGGTGGTGTACCATGGTGCAAGGAAGTTTGTATAAAAGTTCAGCTGTATCTCGTGAACTACTGAACAGAATCGCTTCAAATTTCCGGCTATGTATTTTATGCGTTCTGTAAGGGTGGAAAGTGGTGTGTTTATTGGGGGGTGTGGGGGGGGGGGGGGGGGGGGGGGAGAGGACATAACTCGGTGCAAGGAAGTTTGTATAAAGTTCAGCTGTATCTCGTGAACTACTGAACAGAATCGCTTCAAATTTTGGGCTATGTATTTTATGCGTTCTGTAAGGGTGGAAAGTGGTGTGTTTATTGGGGGGGGGGGGGGGGGAGAGGACATAACTCTGGCCGGGTTTTCATTGTCACAATGCGTTGCTGCCGCTCGGCGATGCCCTTGTTGCATTTTATTGTGTGGGGTGTTTTTTTGTATTGATCGATTGCGAGACAAATTTCCTGGTTTTAAATGAGATTGGGACAATAAATGATTGATTGATTGATTGATTGAAATGCGCATGTAATGTTTGTGCTCCTGGTTGCAAATATTAAACTACTATCTCCCTTAGCATTCATCAATAAAGAGCTACTAATGAAGTTCAAGGTTAATGATTTATGTGTCTTGGATTATAGTCTGAACCTTTTCAACGCCAGCCATTTTTTCAGCTAAAACTTTCCATTAAACTTACCCGGGTAGAGAAAAGATTTCGTCTGCAATATTGGGGATTACTCTGTGACATGCCTAAAATAAGGCCTGTCCTTACCTCCCAAAATGAAGAACATATTAAGGTCATAGGATACCGGACCCTCATTTGATGCCTTTCAGTGACATGGGTGTTCAATCATTGTGGCACCAAGAGGCGACAGTGGCGATGAAAGGGTTTTAATGCTAAAAATCATGCCAATGTATCGGCATGGCAATACCGAATGATTAATTTGTTTATTTGTTAGAAAAATTAATCCTCCTTCGGAGAAACTTTCACCACGCTAACCAAAGGGGGGGGTAAACTACAAGATTGCCAACAAATAATGACTTTGAGATTGAAGGCCGTAAACATGATGGGGGTGTTTAAAGTACAAGATTGCCAACAAATAATGACTTTGAGATTGAAAGTCGTAAACATGAGGGGGGGGGGGGGGGGGTAAAGTACATGGCTGCCAACAAATAATGACTTTGAGATTGAGGGTCGTAAACATGAGGGGGGTGTTTAAATTACAAGATTGCCAACAAATAATGACTTTGAGATTGAGGGTCGTAAACATGAGCGAGGTGCTTAAAGTACAAATGAAACTATTCTTAATGGATACAACAACAACAAAGTGCCTTTGCAGGGAATCGAACCCGGTGTAGCACCCCGCTTCGTCCCCCCCCCCCCCCCTTGGAAACGTCCCCCGGGGGACATTCCGGGACACCAAAACGTCCCCGGGGGAAGAATCAGTGTCCCAAAACGTCCCCCGGGGAACGATTGGCATGAGAGACAGACGTTCTACCAATGAGCTATCGAGGCTTTCAGTGTTGATGAGTTTCTTAACTCATATTGCCTGTTCAATACTCTCTAACCCACTAATCTAAAATGTTATCTGTTTACAGTGTTTTAAGTATTTCATTATTCGAATCAATATTGTTTGAAAGCTTGCATAAACATACATGTGTATTGAAAGTTTGAACAATGTACGCCTTCTATTTCCCGAGAAAATGCCAATGTTAAAGTTTGGAGATTAGACCATGGACGTAACACGCACGCACGCGCACGCACGCACGCACGCACGCACGCACACGCACACACGCACGCACGCACGCACGCACGCACGCACGCACGCACGCACGCACACGCACGCACACACACACGCACACACACACACACACACACACACACACACACACACACACACACACACACACACACACACACACACACACACACACACACACACACACACACACACACACACACACACACAACCGAACAACTATCATACTATAGACTCACATTGTGCTAACTTCGTTAACACGATTGAGCCAAAAAACATAAAGCAGAGACGAAGAAATTCATTCAAACACAATGAAGATGTTGGGAGTCATCTCAGCTTACCTTCCCATCCCATTTCGACTTTATTTGACACTGACAAACAACCAAATAATGACAATCTGTTGTCCTCTTTGTTTCATGAAATATTCATCCGGCATAATATCACTAACAACAACGAGGTCAATGCGATGGATATAGGGTCTAAGGACACACACATGCGCGCGCATGCGCGCGCGCGCACGCACACACACACACACACACACACACACACACACACACACACACACACACACATACATACACACACACTCATATGCGTGCGCGGGGGCGCATACACACATACAGAGAGAGAAAGAGACAGACACACATGGCCGAGAGAGAGGGAGAGAGGAGAGAGAGAGGAGAGAGAGAGAGAGAGAGAGAGAGAGAGAGAGAGAGAGAGAGAGAGAGAGAGAGAGAGAGAGAGAGAGAGAGAGAGAGAGAGAGAGAGAGAGAGAGAGAGAGAGAGAGAGAGAGAGAGAGAGAGAGAGAGAGAGAGAGAGAGACAGAGAGAGGCAGAGAGAGAAAGTTTTAACTATTAAACCAATTTTAATCAAAGTCCAATATTTTATTTGGTAAGGCCAAGGCCCCATTGAAAGGGGTGATTCACAATACAGAGAGAGAGAGAGAGAGCAAGCCAGACAGACAGACAAACAGACAAACAAACAGACAGACAGACAGGCAGAGAGACATGGAGATAAACAGAGACAGAGAGAGAGAGAGAGTGAGTCAGAGAGACACAGAGAGAGAGACACATACAAACAGACAGACAGACAGACAGACAGACACACACACACACACACACACACACACACACACACACACACACACACACACACACACACACACACACACACACACAGGCAGAGAGAGAAAGAGCGCAGGTAATCTAGAACCAATCAGATTTTAATTAAGAAAATGACCCTAAAAACAGAACACGTAAAACAAAAATCAGAAGATGTTGTTTCCCATTCAATGCAATTTAGAGGGAGTCAGATTTCAAATAGCAGCAAGATCAAAACGGTATTATGGGATTTTCTGTGAATTTGTTCTCGACGCGGTTTGCGTAGTCCCCTAAAATCGTGTGGAATCAAATTTCGATTACCTTGATTGTTTCACAAGTTAAACTTTGCTTCTTCTTTTTTTTGTTTGTGGCTCAAGCCACAAACCTATAACTCACTTTGTCGGTCGGTCGGTCTGTCGGTCCAAAATTGTCGCACATTTTGACAAAATTGTCGCACTTCAAATCGAGGCTACGCTTCAAATTGAGGCCGCTCTTTAAAATGATGTATTTTAAAAGCGTACAAAATAATAAACATACGTAATACAGACACTACAACAGACACGACGAGTATGCGGTGCTTCTTTTCGATGAGTATAAGTAGGATACATAGTTTTAAATGTTTTCCAAAAGATATAAAAAGTTACGAAATGGTGCAGAGATAACATTCTGGTTTACAGATTAAAATGATTGAAAAGCCAGGGGAGGTGACTCATGATTGGAGTGGTAAAAATAGACCGCGTGCCACAAACTATTGCGATTTCGCGCTTGTTTGGTTTACAATCGGATATATGCTACTTCACGTTTTTAACGGAATTACAACAGGCAAAGCATAAAGATGGATCACAGCTACCCAGAAAAACTAAGCCCCTTGTTTTTTTCTGGTTAGCTGTGAACCATATAGGGTAAGACGCGGTAAAAAGCCCATGGGCGGGTAAGAAGCCCATGCCAATTATCTCATGAAATGAAGCAAATTTCAGTCACATTTTGCCCATGAGACGAGTGTTAATGTTTAGCATTCGTCTCATGGGCAAATTTGACTGAAATGTTCTTTTATTTCATGAGATAATTGGCATGGGCTTTTTACCCCGTCTTACCCTACAAATGCCCCCAACTTGAAATTGAGGCTGCTCTTTAAAATGATGTTTCGTTTTCAATTTGGGGGCATTTGTATGGGAGTCAAACCTGGTCAAAACAAGATTTCTTGCCAGCTATAAGAGGGAAAACATGTGAAACCCGTGATTTTGACACGTGATCTGGTGTGTCTTTAAAGATTAACCTGTGCCAGTCTGCTATTATTGCTTGGAAATAATATTAACCCTTTCACCGCCAAAGTCGCATTTTAGCACCACAGTGATTTAACACCTATGTCACTAAAAGGCATCAAATTGGGGTCTATTATCCAAAGACCCTATTGTCTTAGTTTTGGGAAGTAAGGATAGACCTTATTTTATATATGTCACAGAAGAATCCCCAATACTGCAGATGGATTTTGTTCTCTACCCAGGTAAATTTAATGGAACATTTTGGCTGAAATATGGCTGGCGGTGAAAGGGTTAAAGATAAGCACGCATCTGATAAAATTATATGATGCAACTCTCTCTCTCTCTCTCTCTCTCTCTGTCTCTCTCTTCCTGTCTGTCTTCTCTCTCTCTGTGTCGCTTTCTCTCTCTCTCTCTGTCTATCTCTTATCTCTCTCTCTCTCTCTCTCTCTCTCTCTCTCTCTCTCTCTCTCTCTCTCTCTCTCTCTCTCTCTCTCTCTCTCTCTCTCTCTCTCTCTCTCTCTATGTCTCTCTATTTCTCTCTCTCTCCATTTCGCTCTCTCTCCATTTCTCCCTCTCTCTCTATCTGTCTCTCTCTTGCTGACTCTCTTTCTCTCCCTCTCTCTGTCTCTCCATTTCTCCCTCTCTCTCTCTCTCTCTCTCTCTCTCTCTCTCTCTATATATATATCTCTATCGCCCCCCCCCCCTCTCTCTCTCTCTCCCTCCCCTTCTCTCTCTCTCTCTCTCTCTCTCTCTCTCTCTCCCCCATCCCTATCGTGATGTAAGCCTTAAATCTATCCACCACTGCCCCTGTGGCTCGCGATATGACCTGATGAATATTGCATCGGTTACAGGAGAAAAGCCCATCCATTTTTTATCGGTCAGAGAGGACGTCGAACGGTGGGGGGTGGGGGGAACATGAGCTGAGATTACTTCATATTTTTACTCTATATCTTTCATTGCTGTATTTCTGACTCTGTGTCCGTCTTCTTGTCCACATTCTTTTTCTGTCCGTTTGTCTGTCTGTCTGTCGGTCTCTCTCTCTCTCTCTCTCTCTCTTCTCTCTCTCTCTCTCTCTCTCTCTCTCTCTCTCTCTCTCTCTCTCTCTCTCTCTCTCTGTCTCTGTCTCTCTCTCTCTCTCTCTGTCTCTCTCTCTCTCTGTGTCTGTCTCTCCCTCTCTCTCTCTCTTTCTCTCTCTCTCTCTCTGTCTCTCTCTCTCTCTGTCTCTCTCTCTCTCTCTCTCTCTCTCTCTCTCTCTCTCTCTCTCTCTCTCTCTCTCTCTCTCTCTCTCTCTCTCTCTCTCTCTCTCTCTCTCTCTCTCTCTCTCTCTCTCTCTCTCTCTCTCTCTCTCTCTGTGCGTGCGCCTGTGTGTTTGTATGTTAATACGAATTTATAGAATTACATTCGCGCATGTATAGTTGTTAATACTTGTGCGGGCATACATGCGTACATGCGTGTAACCATACACGCAGAGAGAGAGAGACAGACAGAGAGAGATAAAGTTATCTCACGGATTATTCTAGAGATGCACTCATCCGGATTCGTTTCTACCTTATCAAAGGCAACGCTATTTATTGATTTCTGTTTCCTTTTTAGGCCGTGTACACACATAAGCGGATATTCCATGCGGAAACCCGTGCGCAATCCATAATTAAGTGAAACAAAGAAGGGAAAAGATTTGCGCACGTGTCCGAATTTCCCCTATATGCGTAAACTTTTATCCTTCTTTCTTCTACTTATTTAGGGTTTTCCGTACGGAACTTACGCGTCTAATGTGAACCCGGCCTAAATTAAAAAGAATCCCTCTAGAAGGCGTCCTGAAATCACATGCGAGCTTATCTTCCGAAGCAATCAGTGTAATTGAGATTTGATTCCACACGATTAGATCCTTCACAAAATGCAACAAGAACGATTAACAGAAAAGTTTGTAATACTAGTACCATTTGATCTTTTTGGCGTTTGAATTCTTTTCCCCTACGTGTATTGAATGGGAAACAAAATCTTCTGATGTTTTTTGTTTTGTTTTTTCTAATTGCATGCCCTGTGTGTGTGTGGTCATTTTCTTAATTACAATCGGATTGGTTGATGCCTGTTCTCTGTGTGTGTCTCTCTGTCTCTGTCTCTGTGTGTGTCTCTCTCTCTCTCTTTCTCTCTGTGTCTCTCTCTGCCTCTGTCTCTCTCTTTCTCTTTATCCTTTGCATTGAACCACACACACACACACACACACGCACGCACGCACGCACACGCACACACACACACACACACACAAGCTTACTCTTTTATCGTCAATAAAGATCATTTTGACTTGACTTGACTTGACACGCACACGCACACGCACACGCACACACACACACACACACACACAATTACATTTTGCTGATACACATTGAAAGTGCGTACGTTCCTTTTCCGAAGAATGATAGGTTCGTACGCGTTAAACAGACAAACAGACAGACAGTTAAGTAATATAATATGACTAAGCAACTGGTACTCTTATCACGAGTGCGTCTTATAGGACAGTCAACACGGGTAGTACTGTGTAAAGTAGACTAAACTCCCCAAACAACTGGCTGTTTAGCCTAATCTACATAGTACTGCTACCCGCTTTGACTGTCTGAGAGGCACTCCTGACTGCTAGCCAGATGCAGAGGTAATCTGGGTTAGTTACCTTCTCGGAACATCGTTGTTTTCTCTCCCCGTGGGGATACCGGGGGGTCTTTTGTATAAATAGTTCCCCCACCTTCTGGAAGTTCTGTGCTTGTAATTTCCTCTAATCTGTCGCTCTCTTTGACTCTGCCTTTTTCCCTTTGCTTACTGTCATCTACTATCTATCTTTCTGCTTTACTCGGGTCCATTCTCCTGACCCTTTTTCACGAAAAGCTTTCCAAAAAGATGTCCTCCTCCAGCCAAAGTCGGTCTTTGCTGGTCCTAAGCTATTTCTTAGTTAGGCGCATAACGGCAGCAGGACGCATCTGCGCTCATAATTGACAGGGAACTGTCTGAGCGATCGAAGAAGAAGAAAGAAAGAAGAAGATCGTTGCAACGTTGCTGATCTCACGAAGCACTGTCAGAATTGTCACGTTGGTCTAAAACGTTTACTAGGTGGTAATACACTAACAGAACTAATCACTGTAACCGTTCTGAATCTTGGAATTGATCGCTTTAAAGGTGGACTCTTACGGATTAGTTTTTGCAAGAAACACGTCGAGATCATCAGAAAGACAGCCTTTTCTAGGATCGGAACACTAACATTGCTCTGGTTTCCTAGAAATTAAGCCGCCAAAACGTCGATTCCTCCTTGGCGGAGATGCCGGAGAGAGTAGCCATTTTGGATGGGGTGGGTGGAGGACACTCATTGTGGTTGAAGCGTTTTCTTTTTTTGTAGTGCAGTCAAAAAAGAAATTGGTGCTATTTCCTTTGTTGTGAGCGAAACTCCTTTTCGCTCAAAACTGTATAAAATTTTAAAAAAAAAGAAAAAAAATCTTGCAATGCGAAAACGTCGTGCAAACGATTTGGCGGCCATTCGAAAAGATGCGGCACACGTCTTCTCTTTGGATGAAAGAATTTCACTGATTCACAGTTCATGTTGTACTATGGATAAATTATTGTTTTGTTTCCCCTTGGTCTCTCCCAAATTTACAAATTTGTAAACTTCTTGATTTATTATTATTATTATTATTATTATTATTACTTCTGTTTTGTTCACACTTAAAACTCTTGTTTGTATTCAGTTTATATTGGCTTAAACGCAGTCTCCATCTGTTCAATCAATTGTGCAATTATGACGTTAATTTAAGGAGCACGGTATAAGCTTCGAGCTTGTTGTTGCTCTAATTGTCTTTGTGTTTGATCGTTTCCGAGTGAGTGAATAAAGATTTGTTTAAACCAAAGAATTTGACTTCCAGCACCTCCGCCAAGGAAAAATCGCCGATTAGACAGTTTGATTTCTAGGAAACCAGAGCAAAGTGAGTGTTGCAATCTCTGTAAAGGGTGTTTTCCTGGTGATCTCGACATGTTCCTTACAAAAACTCATCCGTCAGAGTGCCCCTTTAACTTCAACGAATCCAATTTGCTTCGCCGCAGCTTGGCTACTGAAGATTAGCCTTTTCCCGACGACGTTATCATTTTACTCGACCCCATTTTGTCCTCACGAGTGGCACGTGTCGAAAGAACTGGGACAGCAAGCCCAAAGACATTGGTATTTTCTCAAGAGCTAAGTGACATAGGGGCATAGTGAAGTCCGGAATAAATGACAAAAATAATCGACTTTTAAATCTACAGTTAAGTTGTACCTTACATACACACCCCAGCGCGCGCGCGCACACACACACACACACACACACATGCGCGCGCACATATCAATTTTTTGTATTGAAAACTCTGTGTTTTTTTTATCGTACTTTATTTTAAAAGTTTTAATTTTACTCCTTAAACTGTAAAAGAGTGATGTGTGTGTGTGTGTGTGTGTGTGTGTGTGTGTGTGTGTGTGTGTGTGTGCGCGCGTGTGTGTGCGTGTGTGCGCGTGCGTGCGTGCGTGAGTGTATGTGCGTGCGTGTGTGTGTGTATGCGCGTGCGTGCGTGTGTGTGTGTGCGCGTGCGTGTGTGTGTGTGTGTTTGTGTGTCATTCATTTAACGTCTATCCACTTCTCGTGATATTAGACGGAGTGTGTGTGTGTGTGTGTGTGCGTGTGCGCGTGCGTCTGTGTGTATATGTGTGTGTGTGGTGGTGGTTGTTGCTGTTGTTGTTGTTGTTGTTGTTGTTGCTGTTGTTGCTGTTGTTGTTGTGTACTCGTATCTGCAAATAATACACAAATAGGCTTACACAAATTAACACCGCACAGAACAAGAAGCAGATAATGAACCGGTTAATTCGAACCAGCGTATCCAAAATTAACAGAAGCCTTTTTCGCCCAACTTTTGGACTTCAAAGTGTAACGGATAGGGTTAGAATCAGCTTAGGATTATTTTCGTCAGAATGAAAGATTTATGACTATAATTTAAAAAGCTAATCAACTGCTTGAAGCGTTACCGTAATGCGAACTTGACATTGAACGGTCGCCATTTTTGTTACGGGAATTCCCCATGGTAACACTGATCGGCAACGCGGAAATGAGAGGGTTTGCGTTCGTTTGTTTCCCATGGCTGATATTTTCATTTTTTTCAAACTTTCTGTGGCATGAAAATAATCCTAAACTGATTCTAACCCTTACCCAATGAAGTACAAAAGTTGAGCGAAAAAAGGCTCCTTGAATTTCGGATACGCTGGTGAACCCAAAGACAGTGCGAAAAAAACAATTCAATAATTACAAAATGACCACACGTGACACCTGGGTTCAAGATTTTGATATTTTTTTTAAATTTTATTGATATATATATATAGCGACGCTCGTAATTGTGCCAGTCTCACACAGAGTTACGTCCCTTTGTTTAAATTTAAGCGAATCAAAAAATAATAAACTTTTCGAGTTTGCAAACGTGCCAATATGGAAAAAGAAGATTTTGTTCTTGTTGCTGCATTATTTTTACCTTAAAAGAAGTCGTGACGGGTGTACAGAGGATTCAGATTCCTCGCTTTCAAGCTGAAATTTTCATCTTTCAGACAGATCACTGATCGGCGGTGCGGAGATTTACCGAGTTGAAAAGCGTTGACAGAATCAGTTGTCCGCTCGCTATTTAAGTCCACCCCGCGCTAATGAACAGTGCCGGACACAAGATGAAGCCTTATAGTTAGCGATGACCGTATTTGTGCCAGTCTGACACAGAGTTACGTCCCTTTGTTTAAATTTAAGCGAATGAAAAAACCCGAAACTTTTCGAGTTTGCAAACTGGCCAATACTAAAAAGAAGATTTTTTTCTTGTCGCTGCATATTTTTTACCTTAAAAGAAGTCGTGACGGGTGTACAGAGGATTCATCTTCCTCGCTTTCAAGGTGAAATGTGCATCTTTCAGACAGATCACTGATCGGCGGTGCGGAGATTTACCGAGTTGAAAAGCGTTGACAGAATCAGTTGTCCGCTCGCTAATTAAGGCCACCTCACGCTAATTAAGAGTGCCGGATACTAGATGAAGCCTTCTTGTGATGTTCTCAAAGGTTTAAAAACAGTTCTACCGTGCCAAATTTTTCCTAAATCCCCCGTAATAAACGTGCCGATTTCTGATTTTGCCTGTTTTTTTGCGAAGTCCTGCGCATCGTTTTCGATTCACCGGAAGTGATTGCTTTGTTTCGGTTTATTTACATAGCTGTTGATTAGAGAGAACAAGAAGCTTCACTCAGCGCATCGATCATTGAAAAGCTGTGCCCGAGGCGCGCTAACAAAGATAAGCTGCAGTAAGATTAATCATCGGTGTGAAGCTTGATCAATTTTTTTTAAGGATTTGGGTTAGATCTACTCCAGTCATAGAAATAGTTAAGTCAAAAATCGAGGCGTATTCGCCGTTTTATTTCCATATAGGAAACAACGCGTGTGAAAGGTCAAGGTCAAGGCCGATGACAACGCATGCGCACTTCTGTTTTCAAACTGAATGACGGACTCAAAGACAACAATGGGATTCTTGCTTGTAAGCTTACAATATTTTACTTCATTCGACCAGCGGCATCAGAAAATGACATTCGTTTGTTTCGATACTTAAAATGTAAGTGTTTAATGTTGCACATGTGTGGTTTTGAAACTTCCTAAAAATCTAAAGCGATGAAAGTTCGATTGTTTTTTGTTCGATCTATGCACGGACGACCGACGTATTGATGATCAATACGTCAGTTTGATGACGATTACACTAATAAATACGTCAATGCACGAGACGAGCGCATGGTAAGTTTCTTCGACTGAAATATTTTTTTATGCAAAAACAAATATTGAAGAGCTTCTTTTCTTAAAAAAGCTACATTATATAGCCACGTGAATAAAAAAAAAAATGTAAGCAATTCTCAGAGTAATTGCTATGAAATGAGATAAAAAATAGTTAACTTGCTGTAAACATGCGTTTTCTGTGAATAACTAGCGTGATGTATCGAAACATTGGTCTATTTCTTCATACAATGCTGATACAAGGCTGAAGAGACATTTTTGTTGCAAATTCCTTCCAAGAATCAATATGATTGAAAGTTCCACAAAACTCGATTCATTTACAGAAAAATAAGCATTCAAAAGTCAAGTACTGCCTGTAGAAACTATGCATATTTTTTTATAAGAAAAAACACTCTCAAATATTGTGGTTTTCACGATACTGGTATTTGAATCGAACAGAAACTATTTTCGCTTCAGTAATGGCGTCTTCCCATGACGTCATCTCGTGAGACAGGCTCGCGCAGTAGCAGACATTTTTGTTCCCAACGATTTTCAAAAAGTTTAAAACCACACAAAATTATTGTGTGCAACATCGTAAGCTTAAATTTATGGTGTCGAAGCAAACATTAGTGATTCCCTAATAAAGTTAGTGGTGTGGAGCAAAGTATTGTTAGATTCAGCGTTTGACGATCGTTTCTAATTCGCAAGGGAAGCCACTCCTTTTGTTAGTAAACAGGCAAACTGTCGCCAATTCGGTAAGCTCAATGCGGCGCATGTAGGAAAAAATTGGCACGGTAGATTTTTTTTTAAACCTTTGAGAACATTACTAGAAGGCTTCATCTTACACCCGCCACTGCTTATTAGCGGTCGGTGGGCTTAGATAGCGAGCGGACAACTGATTCTGTCAACGCTTTTCAACTCGGTAAATCTCCGCACCGCCGATCAGTGATCTGTCTGAAAGATGAAAATTTCAGCTTGAAAGCAAGGAACCTGAATCCTCTGTAAACCCGTTACGACTTATTTTATGGTAAAGATAATGCAGCGACTATAATAAATTATTCTTTTTCCATTTTGGCCCATTTGCAAACTCGAAAAGTTTATTATTTTTTGATTCGCTTAAATTTAAAGAAAGGGACGTAACTCTGTGTGAGACTGGCACAAATACGATCGTCGCTACATTATAGTTTCTACAGACAATACACTATCTGTGAATACTGTTTTTCTACAAAAAATAGTGGAGTTTTGTTCATCTTTCAATCATCTTGATTGTTGGAAGAAATATGTCACACATTTCTGTATTTGAGTCATGATTGAAAAATAGACCAATGGTTCAACAAAATCGTACCTATTTTTAAAAACTATTGACAAAAAACACATGTCTACTCCAATTTAGGTATTTTTCTTTCATTTTATTAGTACAACTCTGAGAATTACGTAAGTGGTTTTTTTCCTTGTCGTACCTATTATAGTGATGTTCTCAAAGGTTTTAAAAACCATTTACCGTGCCATTTTTGTTCTACATCCACCCCGGTAAGCCTACCGTCGTACCGACATTTTGCCTCGTTTTCTTACAAAAGGAGTGGCTTCCCTTGCGAAGTGGAAACGATCGTCAAACGCTGAATCTAACAATGCTTTGCTCCACACTACTAACTTTATCAGGAAAGCACTAATGTTTGCTTCGACGCCATAAATTTAAGCTTACGATGTTGCACACAATAATTTTGTGTGGTTTTAAACTTTTTGAAAATCGTTGGGGAACAAAAATGTCTGCTACTGCGCGAGCCTGTCTCGCGAGATGACGTCATGGAAAGACGCCATTACTGAAGCGAAAATAGTTTCTGTCGGATTCAAATACCAGTATCATGAAAACCCAAATATTTGAGTGTTTTTTGTCATAAAAACATATGCATAGTTTCTACAGGCAGTACTCGACTTTTGAATGCTTATTTTTCTGTAAATTAATCGAGTTTTGTGGAACTTTCAATCATCTTGATTCTTGGAAGGAATTTGCAACAAAAATGTCTCTTCAGCCTTGTATCGGCATTGTATGAAGAAATAGACCAATGTTTCGATAAATCACGCCAGTTGTTGACAGAAAACGCATTTTTACAGCAAGTTAACTATTTTTCTCTCATTTCATAACAACTACTCTGAGAATTGCTTACATATTTTTTTTCTTCTCCTACCTACCATTAGCCTTGGAGTTGTGGTAAGGGTCAAAGGGGGGTAATTTGTAGGATAGGGGGCAGGGCGAGAATGGGTGCGCGTGCATGTATGAATGACGCGAGAGAGAATGAGAGGCGGGAAGGATGCTTGTGGGACGCTGAGAGACGCGAGAGAAGACCGGACCTGGCTGCAAGATGGGGACGATCTGGAAGGCAGTGTGAAGAGGTGGCCACGACGAGGTGCGAGGTGAGGATGTAAGGCGATGTAGATAGAAGCGGGGGTTGGGATGGGAGGGTAGGGGGAGGTTAAGAGTAGGGATTCACTAAAGAGTGCCACTTTAAAATGTAAGTGTTTAATGTTGCACATGTGTGGTTTTGAAACTTCCTAAAAATCTAGAGCGATGAAAGTTCTATTGTTTTTTGTTTGATCTATGCACGGACGACTGACGTAAAAAAAAAGTTTATTATTTTTTTTTTTGCTTAAATTTAAACAAAGGGACGTAACTCTGTGTCAGACTGGCACAAATACCATCGTATCTACATCCCATCTCCTTTCCTCCATCCCTCCCCCCACCCTCCGCTCCACCACTACGCACAGTCCGCCCATCCTTCAGGGGGCCTTCAGGAGGAGACAAGCCAGGCCGAGCAGAGCCAGCACCACCCACCAGGTGGCGACACAGGAGGCGGCAGCACGGGACGTGGACCTTTCCAATTTCATCAGCAGTTTCTTGTTGTAGAACCGTGAGAGCTTGGTGACGTCGTACCTCGCCATGGTGGCCTTGAGGGTCTGATTCACGAAGCAGCGCCAGTCCATCAACAAAGACCCCATAATCTTCGCCTCCATCCGCATGTAGTTCTGCACCATTTGAGATTTCCTGATGAGGCCGTCGGTCAGGCCAATCATCTTCTCCTCGATGTTCTGCTTCTGCAGGCACTGGCTCTCCACCACGTTATCGAGGCAATATATCCAGTGGGTGAAGATGGCGCAGAATCTCTTCTGTTTCTCTTTCTTGGGAGGGAGCACGTTAAGTTGGCTAAAGCAATTCAGCAAGGTGCTCTTTCGGCACTTCTCGGTCATGAACGGAGACAGGGTGACTGCGAAATACAGGCCAGCTTGACTGTACAGGCAGTCAACGGCGTCTGTCATTGTCTTTGGGTGGTGGGTGAAGATATGATCGGCGTTGGCCCGCGCCATGTCGAACTTTTCGTCCTTGGGGCAGTTTTGTTCAACCACCTTCTGCGCACGGCAAAGATAGTTTTCGAAAAACTTTGAGCAGTTTCCCCCCGTGTAGAAGTGCTCATTCGAGCACATCTTGTTTCTGTTGACGCAGTGTGCGGCTTTCTGGCTTTGGCACCAGTTCACGCTAACGGCCAAAATGATGATGAACATCCACAGGCCTAGCTTGGTCCAGTTGGTGCACAGGGCTGGCTTGATGAAGTTGAAGCCGCGATCCGGTGTCAGGAATGATGTCCTCGGTTTGGAACTCTGCGACATGATTGTTTCTTGATCGCCAGCAACCGGTTTGATCTCTCTCTATCTGGACTGCGCGTTTAGCCTGTTGCGTTTGGGGCGGCTGACTATAAATGACTGCGTCACAAGGGTGACGTAATAATATATAGGGGGCGTGCAGGTGTCACGATAAATAAGTAGTCGTATGAAATATTTACCTCTGCGCATGCGCATTAGAACAGTTACTTATCTCCCGTGATTACTACTAACCCTAACCCTATCCCTAACCCTAACCCTATCCCTAACGAAGTTGAAACAACGGAAAGAACCCAGAAATAGAGCAGGAGAGTGTAAATCTACATATTTGCAGAGAAATCGATGTACAAAGCCATGCACTTAGTTGCGTAATGATTCACAATGGCGGACAAACAAACGATTCTGATTGGCTACGCGGCTAGAGGTAAAAATCTCATAGAGGTAAAAATACACTGCCACACCGGTAACCAATGGCAACGTGACGTAGACTATTGAAGCAGCATGTCGTCACAGATGTGATGTAATAACGTCTAGCTGGGAGCACTTAACCAATGGTAACGTGACGTAGACTATTGAAGCAACATCTCATAAAGTAGATTGATCCTGTTCCGCCATATTATATGCCCTACTATTGCCTATCTGTATCTGTATCTGTATTTGTTACGTAAAAAAAATAAAAACCCAGCTCCCAGTCAGTAAACCACTGTTATACTGTTTTTACTAAATTCACCCTGACACTTCAAACATCAAAGCTATGACATCATTTTTCATGTAATAGTATTGATTGAGTCGTAAACATGAGGAGGGGTGAGAGGTGTCTAATCTAAACTACAATGCAGAAAGTGCTGGAGTGATGCAAATCGCAAATTTAATAGACGCGTTTGTAGCACCGTTCCAAGCACTATTTGTGCAGAACAAAGCTAGAGCTATTATGAAATACAAACAGTGATCATAGCCTCCATCAGACCCGTCCTGTCCAGAGATGCTGCTTTCAGACTGATTTCTGCCTTGGCGTTGTCCCAGATTGGACTACTGTCATTCGATGTATGCCGGCAGAGCTGATTTCGCGTTTACAGCGAGTGCAGAACAGTGCTGCTCGGCTTGTTCTTGGCAAAAGAAAGCGTGATCACATCACACCTCTTTTGGCTGAGCCCCACTAGCTTCCTGTCAAATTCCGTCACTTTGACAACACTCTTCCTCAGTACCTCTCGTCCTCTCTCTGCCCCTATCGAAGCTCACACACTCTCCGTTCTTCTTCTCAGAAACTTCTTAAAGTCCTTAAGCGTTCCTTGAAATATTCTGGTGATCGAGAGGGCGTTTAGTTTTGCTGCACCAACAGTCTGGAATTCTCTCCCTGATCATATCCGCAACCAGTCCACTCTGTCTTCATTCAAGTCCCAACTGAAAACCCCCTTTTTTCAGGAAAGCTTTCTGTCTGTGCAGTCTATGCCTCCTTTCCCTATTGTTGTGTTCCAGCTCTATGATCATCATGATGTTCAGTTTGATATATTATCGCGTGGGGGGGGGGGGGGGGGGGGGGGGGGGGGGGGGGGGGGGGGGGGGTGGGGGGAGGGGGGGGGGGGGACAGTGGGTTCTGTTATGTTTACATGCGGCGTGGGGGGGGGGGGGGCTATTCTTTTCTTTGCGTTGGCTGGGTAATGTGCTTACATGCGGCGTGTTTTCGAGATTAATGCTATTCCCCCCCCCCCCCCGTACCCCCCCCCCCCCCCCCCCCCCCCTTAAAAGCGTAGAGATAGGAAATAAATCGCGTCATGATTGCGTCAGTTCAGTGTGTGTGTGTATGTGTGACTCCTTGTACATGATTGACTCTGTATGTGTATGACTGACTGTGTGTGGGTGTACACGTGTGCAAATCTGTATGGTTTCTATTTTATGATGCTAGGCTAGTTTGTACAGTGTGGTTGTGTATGTGTGTATATATGTGTGTGTGTGTGTGTGTGTGTGTGTGTGTGACTCCTTGTACATGATTGACTCTGTATGTGTATGACTGACTGTGTGTGGGTGTACACATGTGTGCAAATCTGTATGTTTTATATTTTATGATGCTAGGCTAGTTTGTACAGTGTTGCTGTGTGCGTGCGTGCGAGTGTGTGTGTGTGTGTGTGTGTGTGTGTGTGTGCAAAGTGATTTATTGTGATGTGTGAGTATTCATTTAGTTTGATTTTTTCTTCTTTTTTTGCAGGAATGCACCTTTGCGCAGCAGCAGTACTCCTCTACCCGACAGAATGGAAGCAATGATGTCACCGTTGGATTTGACATAAACACCTCCATTGTGATGTGCTTCAATGAACTGGGACTGGGAGAAGCGGCACTACAAAAAATTTCTGCCATCATGTCCATTCCTGGACTGGCCCACAATACCTATCGGCGTGTGTCTAAGAAGGTTGGTACTGCGCACAAAGAGGTCACCAACATTGTACTCAACGCTGCTGTGCAGGCTGTGTCTGATTCATATGCTCAACATGAGGACAATGATGACAATGGTGGTGCGAATAATGATGAAGACAACAACAGTGATAGGGATGAAGAGCACAGTGATTGTGATGATAGTGATGAAGACAACACAGTGATAGGGATGAAGAGCACAGTGATAGTGATGATAGTGATGAAGACAACAATGATAGGGATGAAGAGCACAGTGATAGTGATGAAGACAACAGTGATAGGGATGAAGAGCACAGTGATTGTGATGATAATGATGAAGACAACAACAGTGATAGGGATGAAGAGCACAGTGATAGTGATGATAATGATGAAGACAACAACAGTGATAGGGATGAAGAGCACAGTGATAGTGATGAAGACAACAGTGATAGGGATGAAGAGCACAGTGATAGTGATGAAGACAACAACAGTGATAGGGATGAAGAGCACAGTGATAGTGATGAAGACAACAGTGATAGGGATGAAGAGCACAGTGATTGTGATGAAGACAACAACAGTGATAGGGATGAAGAGCACAGTGATAGTGATGAAGACAACAGTGATAGGGATGAAGAGCACAGTGATAGTGATGAAGACAACAACAGTGATAGGGATGAAGAGCACAGTGATAGTGATGAAGACAACAATGATAGGGATGAAGAGCACAGTGATTGTGATGAAGACAACAGTGATAGGGATGAAGAGCACAGTGATAGTGATGAAGACAACAGTGATAGGGATGAAGAGCACAGTGATTGTGATGAAGACAACAGTGATAGGGATGAAGAGCACAGTGAATGTGATGATAATGATGAAGACAACAACAGTGATAGGGATGAAGAGCACAGTGATTGTGATGAAGACAACAATGATAGGGATGAAGAGCACAGTGATAGTGATGAAGACAACAGTGATAGGGATGAAGAGCACAGTGATTGTGATGAAGACAACAGTGATAGGGATGAAGAGCACAGTGAATGTGATGATAATGATGAAGACAACAACAGTGATAGGGATGAAGAGCACAGTGATTGTGATGAAGACAACAGTGATAGGGATGAAGAGCACAGTGATAGTGATGAAGACAACAGTGATAGGGATGAAGAGCACAGTGGTAGTGATGATAGTGATGAAGACAACAGTGATAGGGATGAAGAGCACAGTGATTGTGATGATAATGATGAAGACAACAACAGTGATAGGGATGAAGAGCACAGTGATAGTGATGAAGACAACAATGATAGGGATGAAGAGCACAGTGATAGTGATGAAGACAACAACAGTGATAGGGATGAAGAGCACAGTGATAGTGATGAAGACAACAACAGTGATAGGGATGAAGAGCACAGTGATAGTGATGAAGACAACAATGATAGGGATGAAGAGCACAGTGATAGTGATGAAGACAACAGTGATAGGGATGAAGAGCACAGTGATTGTGATGAAGACAACAGTGATAGGGATGAAGAGCACAGTGATAGTGATGAAGACAACAGTGATAGGGATGAAGAGCACAGTGATAGTGATGAAGACAACAGTGATAGGGATGAAGAGCACAGTGATAGTGATGAAGACAACAGTGATAGGGATGAAGAGCACAGTGATTGTGATGAAGACAACAGTGATAGGGATGAAGAGCACAGTGATAGTGATGAAGACAACAGTGATAGGGATGAAGAGCACAGTGATAGTGATGATAGTGATGAAGACAACAGTGATAGGGATGAAGAGCACAGTGATTGTGATGAAGACAACAGTGATAGGGATGAAGAGCACAGTGATAGTGATGAAGACAACAGTGATAGGGATGAAGAGCACAGTGATAGTGATGATAGTGATGAAGACAACAGTGATAGGGATGAAGAGCACAGTGATTGTGATGAAGACAACAACAGTGATAGGGATGAAGAGCACAGTGATAGTGATGAAGATGAAACAACAGTGATAGGGATGAAGAGCACAGTGATGTGATGATAGTGATGAAGACAACAGTGATAGGGATGAAGAGCACAGTGATAGTGATGAAGACAACAGTGATAGGGATGAAGAGCACAGTGATAGTGATGAAGACAACAATGATAGGGATGAAGAGCACAGTGATAGTGATGAAGACAACAGTGATAGGGATGAAGAGCACAGTGATAGTGATGAAGACAACAGTGATAGGGATGAAGAGCACAGTGATTGTGATGATAATGATGAAGACAACAACAGTGATAGGGATGAAGAGCACAGTGATAGTGATGTGATGAAGACAACAGTGATAGGGATGAAGAGCACAGTGATTGTGATGAAGACAACAGTGATAGGGATGAAGAGCACAGTGATAGTGATGAAGACAACAGTGATAGGGATGAAGAGCACAGTGATAGTGATGAAGACAACAGTGATAGGGATGAAGAGCACAGTGATAGTGATGAAGACAACAATGATAGGGATGAAGAGCACAGTGATAGTGATGAAGACAACAGTGATAGTGATGAAGACAACAGTGATAGGGATGAAGAGCACAGTGATAGGGATGAAGAGCACAGTGATAGTGATGAAGACAACAGTGATAGGGATGAAGAGCACAGTGATAGTGATGATAGTGATGAAGACAACAGTGATAGGGATGAAGAGCACAGTGATAGTGATGAAGACAACAGTGATAGGGATGAAGAGCACAGTGATAGTGATGATAGTGATGAAGACAACAGTGATAGGGATGAAGAGCACAGTGATAGTGAAGATATGTGATGAAGACAACAGTGATAGGGATGAAGAGCACAGTGATAGTGATGATAGTGATGAAGACAACAGTGATAGGGATGAAGAGCACAGTGATAGTGATGAAGACAACAACAGTGATAGGGATGAAGAGCACAGTGATAGTGATGATAGTGATGAAGACAACAGTGATAGGGATGAAGAGCACAGTGATAGTGATGAAGACAACAAGTGATAGGGATGAAGAGCACAGTGATAGTGATGATAGTGAAGACAACAACAGTGATAGGGATGAAGAGCACAGTGATAGTGATGATAGTGATGAAGACAACAGTGATAGGGATGAAGAGCACAGTGATAGTGATGAAGACAACAATGATAGGGATGAAGAGCACAGTGATAGTGATGATAGTGATGAAGACAACAGTGATAGGGATGAAGAGCACAGTGATAGTGATGAAGACAACAACAGTGATAGGGATGAAGAGCACAGTGATAGTGATGAAGACAACAATGATAGGGATGAAGAGCACAGTGATGGTGAGGATTCCAATAATAGCGCTAGCACTGATGACAGTGATGGGAATGATGACAAGAGAGGGGGAGAGGGTTGTTGATGTGACAGTTTCATTTGACGGAACTTGGCACAAGCGGGGTTTTACTTCTAATTATGGTGTGGGAATTGTTATTGATGTGAAAACAGGTCTGGTCTTAGATTTTGAAGTACTTTCTAAATATTGTCAAGCATGTGCCCTGAACGAGAAAAAGATAATGACAGAGATTGAGAGAGAGCAGTGGAGGAGAGATCATGCTTCTCAGTGTGAGAAAAACTATGATGGTTCTTCAAAAGGCATGGAGAAGGAAGCAGCTCTGCGGATGTGGACCCGGTCTGTTAGAAAAAATGGTATGCGTTATATCTGCATGTTATCAGACGGTGACTCGGTAGCATACAAAGCAGTTTGTGCTGCCAACCTGTACCCTGTTGAGAAACTTGAGTGTCTCAATCATTGCGACAAACGCATGGGTACAGCTCTCCGCAAGAAGGCCAAAGATTGTAAACTTGGAGGTCGTCGTCGTGGGGCCCTGACTGCAAATGTTTGCACCATTTTGCAGTCCTATTACAGGACTGCAATCACACAGAACCTGGGGGATGCTGCTAAAATGAGAGAGGCTGTTTGGGCAACATTGTACCACTGCTCATCGACTGATGATAATCCCCAGCACCAGCACTGTCCACAGGGCCCAGAGTCATGGTGTTTTTTCAACAAAGCCACAGCCAGCGATCAGCAGCCGCCAGCCCACAAGGACCACATTAGGACTCCCCTTTCAGCAGATGTTTGCAAAGCCATCAAGCCCATCTATGAAAGGATGTCTGACCTCTCTCTGCTAAATAGAATAAAACACGGGCGCACTCAGAATGCAAACGAGTGTCTCAATGGCCAGATTTGGGCAAGATGCCCTAAAACTGTTCATGTTGGTGCTGCACGAATCAACACTGCAGTTGCATCTGCAGTTTCTCACTTCAACCAGGGTTGTGGTCACCTTTCTCAGGTGATGAAACAACTAGGTGCAACTCCATCATCTAATCTGCAGGGGTACCAGGTCAAGCAGAACTTGAAGAGGTGTGCTCAGGCGGACGTTGACTTGGAGCCAGCCACAAAGCGCAGCCGTAAGGCCCACAAGAAGACTGTGAAGACCTCCACAAGGGATCAGGAAAGACATGAAGGACAAACCTACAACCCAGGAATGCTGTGAAGAGTGTGTGAGACTTATATTTTCTATCAGGATATGGTTTTTGTGATGGAAAGGTACTGTGACACTTTTTTTTCCTAATTTTTGTCTTTTTCTTTCTTTTTCTCAAAACGGCATATTTCGCTGACGCTGTGTTGTTGCAGACCAAATATCTCAAGAATGGAGAATGCTAGAGACTTGAAACTTTGCACATATACTCAGCTTGTTGTGCCAAATATGATGATGTATTAGTTTACTGGTAGAGTAAAAAATATCTTTGTGAGATCATGTTCCATTTTATATAGCACACATTTGGGTTTTTTGCACGTGTGGAAAATTATTAGCCCAAACTTTTTTTTTTTTCTGCACAAATTCAAAGTCTATACATCATCAGAAAGAGCAAGGTATTTGCAACTCAGAAAAGCAAACAGAATTTGTCTATCAGTTTTAGTATGGCTGTGTTTAAATTTTGAAAGTTTTATACGTTTTGGTCAAAAAATGCCTAAAAAATGGCCATCAAAGTCAATATACGCAACAAAAAAATCTTTTTGGCTTGTGGGCTGCTGTTTCTGGTTGGATTTTACTTAATTAGTAAAAAAAATTAAGTGTTACACCCAAACACAATTTTTTCCTTCTTGCTGTGTAGCAATGTGACCTTAAAACTAACAAAATCATTAGTTCATACTAATATTTATGCACATTTTTTCACAAACAGGGTTATTAACAATTGGAATTCTCTACCAAATGATACTGCAACCGCAGGAACGCTCAATAGTTTTAATAATAATAATAATAATTGTACATTTATATAGCGCTTTACCTCAGATGAGCCCAAAGCGCTTTACAATCAATGATTCATCAACAGACAACAAAAACAGCATTAACCAGCAACAGCGCATATACAAAGCAACTCTCTCTCTCTCTAACACACACACACACACACACACACACACACACACACACACACACACACACACACACACACACACACACACACACACACACATAAACACACATATTTATCGACGCCAACTCGTTCATACCCCATTCGGTAAGCCACAGCAACCGAGCCGCATGGACTGACCACATACACCAACACACATACACAAACACCCTCACACAAAAACGTACGCACGCAGACAGACACACAGACACGCACACAAACATAGACACACACACACACATGCGTGCACACACAACCCACAAAACCAAAACACACACAAGCACACATGTATGCACACATGCATGCTCACACACACACACACACACACACACACCACACACACACACACACACACACACACACACACACACACACACACACACACACACACACACACACACACACACACACTCACACACACGCACCACAAAGCACAGCACAAACCTCTTATTCAATCTTCCCTCAATGAGGAGACTGAGTTGGAGTGTCGGAGAGGAGAAGGCAGAGAATTCCACAGAGATGGTGCTTGACAAGAAAAAGAACGTTGGCCAGCAGATTTGAGACGGATGGAGGGAATGGAAAGGAGACGAGAATCAGAAGACGAACGTAGTTGGCGAGCTGGGACATAGAGATGAAGAAGATCAGAGAGATACACGGGAGCTTGATCATTCAGTGACTTGAAGGCAAGGAGGAGAATTTTGTAGTCAATACGTGATTGAACTGGGAGCCAATGTAGGGAACGAAGAACCGGAGTGATGTGATCGTACCTAGGGGAGCGAGAAATGAGACGAGCAGCATTATTCTGGACCCGTTGGAGCTTAGAGATGAGAATTGATGGACAGCCAGCAAGAAGTGAGTTACAGTAGTCAAGGCGAGACAGGACAAAAGCACATACTAGAGTCTTCAGGGTATCTTGAGAGAGGAAACGGCGGATGGAACTAATTCTTCGAAGTTCTAGATAGCAAGCCTTGCAAACATTGGAAACATGCTGTTTGAAAGAAAGGGTTTGGTCCAAAGTAACACCTAGATTGCGGACGGATACCGATAGCTTGATCTCAGTGCCATCAATGTCGACAGAACCTGGGAGAACCTGAGTTTTAATTGTGTGGTTAGAGGCTACAAGAATCATCTCTGTCTTATCAGCATTCAGTTGCAGTTTGTTGTAAAACATCCATGTTTTAACAGCAGAGATGCACAACTTAGAAGAAGAAATCATTTGATCTAATTGACTCAGGTGGGCAGAAATGTACAGTTGATTGTCATCAGAAAAGCTATGATGTAGAATAGAATGCTGGTTGATGATGGCGGAGAGAGGTTGGGTATAAAGAACAAAAAGGATAGGGCCTAAGACTGAACCTTGGGGCACACCGAACTGAAGACCTTTTGGAAGAGATGAAGAACCATTGACAACAACTGTCTGTGTGCGATCAGAGAGGTAGGAAGAAAACCAGGAAAGAACAGCCCCAGATAGACCAAAGGAGGTGTGAAGTCTATAAATGAGGATGGAGTGGTCGATAGTGTCAAACGCTGCAGAAAGATCAAGGAGAGAGAGAAGAGAAACCTTGTTTTCATCCAAGGCAGTGAGCAGGTCGTTCGTTATCTTTAAGAGGGCTGTCTCAGTACTGTGACCTGCTCGATAAGCAGACTGGTTTGGATAGAAAAGATCGTTTACCTGAAGATGGTCAGACAGCTGTTTAAGAACCACCTTTTCCGTAAGCTTAGAAAGGAATGAAAGATTAGAGACAGGCCGATAGTTCTTTAGATTTTCAGGATCGAGACTAGGCTTCTTTAAGAGAGGTTTGACAACTGCAGATTTGAAATGAGTTGGAAAGCGGCCTGAACATAGAGATTCATTGATGATGGATGTAAAGTAAGGAAGGAGATCATCAAGACACTGGGAGAAGAGAGATGAAGGTAGAGGGTCTAGTTCACAGGTTTTAGTCTGAGTTCGGGTCAAAATCTTCTTAACCTCATCAGTGGAAACAGAACGGAACTCAGACCACAAATTAGATAATTTTTGGGAAGATTATTGCTTCCATACTAACATAAGTATTCAGTAATAATTAGTATGCAGATCAGTTTGCTTGTTTTTCACTGTATGTTGTACTCTTTAAAAAAAAAAAAATATATATATATATATATATAAAAAATAATAACAAAAACAAAAAACAAAAAGTTTTCAATTGCGTTTCCTTATAAACTCAAAGGAAATAGCAGGCTAAAGGCTATTTAAAAGCCTATATGCCGTATGATATGATATGATATGATATGATATGATAGGATAGGATATGATATATGATATGATATGATATGATATGATATATATGATACGATATGATATGATATGACCATGCACAATTTTAAATGCAAATATAATATACATACAGACACAGAGAGAGAGAGAGAGAGAGAGAGAGAGAGAGAGAGAGAGAGAGAGAGAGAGAGAGAGAGAGAGAGAGAGAGAGAGAGAGAGAGAGAGAGAGAGAGACGGAGAGAGAGAGAGGAGAGAGAGAGAGAGAGAGAGAGAGAGAGAGAGAGAGAGAGAGAGAGAGAGAGAGAGAGAGAGAGTTAGATAGAGAGAGAGAGAGAGAGAGAGAGAGAGAGAGAGAGAGAAGAGAGAGAGAGAGAGAGAGAGAGAGAGAGAGAGAGAGAGAGAGATTTCAAACAGAAATGAAGGCTACATGCAGAGACGAAATAAAGAGCGACCTTAGCCGAGATTCTCCACTTCATTTGATCCAAATTCATCCTACTAGCAATAAAACAAAAATGCAAATTAATGCGTTCGCCTCTATCTATCTCATGCATTATTCATGAGGCAATATCCCCAACGACAAGGTCCCTTCAATGGATTTATAGGTCAAACGCACGGATTGGAGGAGGAGGAGGTAGGGAGGAGGGAGGGGAGAGATTGAGAGGAGAGAGAGAGAGAGAGAGAGAGATTGAGAGAGAGAGAGATTATGAAATTCTGTTTAACGTCCTCCGGTCTGGAACACAGACACATACGGGACATTGGTAGATATAAAGATGGTGGGAACGATCCTGGAGGCAATGCCCGGAGGCAGTGCAACACCAAGAAAGTCCCGAATTTTTAACAATATATGTACAATATTTAAAGAGAGAGAGAGAGAGAATAATGTTAATAGGCCAAGGCCCTTTATGAAAGGGAAGTGAACAATCATAGTCAAACCGCTATTTTGTTAACGTTCAGCAATCCACCAGATAACCAAATTGAAATTGAAAACTGAAACTGGAACCGAAACACATGATATGACAAGGAATGAGATTTTAAGATTGTAGGCAAAGTTTGTTCTTCCATTCTGTCCTTGGGACGGAAACCAGACGAACACAAAACAGGTAGAGAAGAAAGGGGGGTTGCGTACCCCTTAAGGCATTATCGTAATATGACGTCTGTTAAAATGTTTCTGCTTCCACTGTATCAACGCTCTGCTTTGTAACTGCAACCGTTTTCCAGAAGCAAACGGATTTCTGAAGACTGTCACAAATTGGTCACTGCGTACCGGAACGGGTCAGCGCGAACCCTACACACGGGTGATGCGTTTTTATCTCTATACACTTATATGCAACTTTCAACCCACACCAAGTGAGGAAGGAAACCTTGACGTAAAGTGTTTCCTTCTAATTCCATGAAAGCTGATCTCTTTCCTTGAAAAAATGGAATATGGAAGAAATAAACGTAATTGTATAAATTACGTTTATTTACGTTGACCAGTGGTCAGTGTCACCGACCAGTGGTCACTCTGGCCTATTTCTTACGTGGTTGACCATTGATCAGTGTCACTGACCACTGGTCAACCACATCAAACTTTGTTCATTTGAACTCCTAATACACTAATTTGCAGTCAAACAGTGAAAATAGGCCAACGTGACCACTGGTCAGTGACACTGACCACTGGTCAACCACATCAACAATTGTTCATATGATCTCCTAATACACTAATTAGCATTCAAACGGTAAAATTAGGCCAAAGTGACCAGTGTCAGTGGTCAGCTTGTTATTCATTTTATTTAACAATTTTGTTTTGTTTAAAGAGAACTTGTCAAGAATGAGTTTTTATAACTCCAACTTTCATTTGGACAAAACGGCGGTTCAAAATCGGGCGCGTTTTGTCCAAACCGCCGTTTTGTCTATAGACAAAATTGTTGAACCGCCGTTTTGTCCAAATCATAATAGAAAATTTGGACAAAACGGCGGTTCTAGACCCGCCGTTTTGTCTATAGACAAAACGACGGAATTTGAACAAAACGGCGGTTAACAGGGCCACACATTCCCATTCTCAAGGTCGCAGTGCCTCGGGATGTCTCTTATGTAAGAACGAAAGGACTTAGAACAGAAAGAACTGTACGATAATGGAGTAAGAAATAAGATCACTGGAAGTTGGCCTGCAAAAAGATATAGATCACTTCGATCTATAAAAAGAAGAGTACAAATTGCAGTTTTGGTATTATTTGTTTTTGCCTTGGTTAGCAAATAAATCTGCGACACGTGCATGGTTTTCCGTTCAAATAAGTACATTTTTAAGATGAGTATGAAAAGTAAGATTGTTGGTTTATTTTTCTCCGTGTGTATGCGCACTTTTCACTTTATGCACGTTTAAAATG
>CM065682.1:80825786-80828286 GCA_017654935.2 Phymorhynchus buccinoides
TCGTCTCTCTATGTCGTCTCTATGTGCCACCCTCATTGTGCCCCCGTCTCTATATGTCCTCGTCTCTATGTGCCACCCTCATTGTGCCCCCGTCTCTATTGTGTCCCCGTCTCTATGTGTCACCCTCATTGTGCCCCCGTCTCTATATGTCCTCGTCTCTATGTGTCACCCTCATTGTGCCCCCGTCTCCCCGTCTCTATGTGTCACCCTCATTGTGCCCCCCGTCTCTATATATGTCCCCGTCTCTATGTGTCCCCCCTCATTGTGTCCCCGTCTCTATATGTGTCTCCCCCGTCTCTATGTGCCCCCGTCTCTATATGTCCTCCTCGTCTCTATGTGTCACCCTCATTGTGCCCCCGTCTCTATATACCCCGTCTTTATAAGTCATTCTAATTGCGCCCCCGTCTCTATGCCTCTGTCTCTATGTGTCACCCTCATTGTGCCCCCGTCTCTATATGACCCCGTCTTTATAAGTCATTCTCATTGCGCCCCCGTCTCTATATGTCCTCGTCTCTATGTGTCACCCTCTTTGTGCCCCCGTCTCTATATGACCCCGTCTTTATAAGTCATTCTAATTGCGCCCCCGTCTCTATATGACCCCGTCTCTATGTGTCACCCTTCTTTGTGCCCCCGTCTCTATATGACCCCGTCTTTATAAGTCATTCTAATTGCGCCCCCGTCTCTATATGACCCCGTCTTTATGTGTCACCCTCTTTGTGCCCCCGTCTCTATATGACCCCGTCTTTATAAGTCATTCTAATTGCGCCCCCGTCTCTATATGACCCCGTCTCTATAAGTTCTAATTGCGCCCCCGTCTCTATATGTCCTCGTCTCTGTGTGTCACCCTCAGAGACGGGGGACACCTATAGAGACGGGGGACACATAGAGACGGGGGACACATAGAGACAGGGACATATAGAGACGGGGCACATATAGAGACGGGGGACACATAGAGACGGGGGACACATAGAGACGAGGACACATAGAGACGGGTGACACATAGAGACGGGGGACACATAGAGACGGGGACACATAGAAACAGGGGACACATAGAGACGGGGGACACATAGAGACGGGGGACACATAGAGACGGGGGACACATAGAGACGGGGGACACATAGAGACAAGGGACACATAGAGACGGGGGACACATAGAGACAGGGGACACATAGAGACAAGGGACACATAGAGACAGGGGAACCGTGCATTGGTAACGGAAAAGACTACCCTAGACTAAAGTAGGCAGTACCCCCCGTGGGGATACCGGGGGTCTTTTTATGGCGCGCCAAAGATGCAAAACTCTATCTAGCTGTTCGATAGAGTTTCGAAACTGTATCTATCAGTTCGATAGAGTTTGAAAACCCTATCTAGCTGTTCGATAGAGTTTTAAAACTCTGTTGAACAGCTAGATAGGGTTTCCACAAAATAACTCTATCGAGATATAGTTTTTCTATCGCGATTTCTGATTGGTACATGGCTTCAGCGACAAGTTTGTGGCCTTGGCAGGGCAGTGACCCGTGAATTTGAATAAGACGATAGGCCTAGGCCCCTACATGTAGTCAAACAAATATGGCAGCTGAACGATTTCAACGAGCGAATCTTCCCGGCGTTTCATCTGTAATTGAAGCCGCTAAACGAGTTCGTAGAATGCCACCTATTAGGCTAGGTATAGGTCACAGTCAAAGATACTAGTCCTATCTACCAATGAAATGCTTCGTTTAAAAAAAGTATCAAAATGGCGCGTTCGATAGAGTTTTATGACGAGAAACTCTATCTAGCTGTTCGACAGAGTTTTGAAACTCTATCTAACTGCTAGCTATAGTTTAGAAACTGTATCTAACAGTTCGATAGGGTTTTTAAACTCTGTCGAACTGCTAGATAGAGTTTTGTATCTTTGGCGCGCCATATCTTTTGTATAAATATATCCCACACCTTCTGGAAGTTCTGTGCTTGTAACGTCTTTGTCCCTTTGCCTACTGTCATCTACTATCTCTCTGCCTTACTCGGGTCCATTCTCCTGCCTTTTTTTTTCTCTCTCTCAAGAAACTCTTTGAAAGAGATTTCCTCCAGCCGAAATTGTCGGACTTGCTGGGCCTAACTATGTCTCTTAGTTAGGCGCATAACGGTAGCATGACGCATCTGCGCTCATAATTGACAGGAAACTGTCTGAGCGATCGAAGAAGAAGAAGTAGGCAGTAGTAGGTCGACAGTACGCTCCTCCAAAATCCCCCCCCCCCCCCCCCCCCCCCCCCCCTTGCAGTAAATCTGAACGGTTGGAGGGGTCTGTCTGGACGCTCGCGCATTGTCATGCAGATCACGTGATCTAAGCAACATTACCCCCCCCCCCTCCCCCTCCATCCCCTTTGCTTCCAGACACGTTGGTGCCAGAGAATGGGACTATTTCCTGACGCGGATTGGAAGTGGCGAGTAAGCATAAATCTCCTTCGTGCGGAAGGATACCATGAAAGACTGGGATGTACACAAAAGAAAGGAAATAAAA
>CM065682.1:80833286-80870786 GCA_017654935.2 Phymorhynchus buccinoides
TCTTCAAACCACCACCACCACAATAACAGCTGCAACAACAGTCGCAGTAGCAGTAACAACAAAAACAACCACCAACAAACCAAAGGAAATTTAATGCACCAACACATCTAGGATATTCTACAGAGAGAATATTTGGTATTGGTATTGGTATTTGGTATATTCTAGTCACAGAGACTTATCTCTGTGAAATTCGGGCTGCTCTCCCGGGAGAGCGCGTCGCCGCAAGTGCAGCGCCTATCCATTTTGTTGTTGTTGGGGGGCACAGGGTGACGAGGGGGTGTGGGCACACTTGGAAAACCTAGCTATCAATTTGGCCATACCAGGCAGCGGGATTCCTCCCTGCTCTTACCGACTTTCAACTGCCGTGGTTGTTTTGCGTGCGCTAGCTTTAAGTCCCCAATCCTAAGGACTGGACGTTCAGTTCGATTTCCCTGTCAAACTAGAAAGAAAGGGCGAGGAGGCCGGGATTCGAACCCGGGTCACTCACGCTGCAGTCACGCATTACATTTGGCAGGCGAACGTCTTAACCACTCTGCCACCTTTCTCCCTACTATAGTATCTGTAACTCGGTACGTCTAAACAATTCCAGAAAATCTAGCACTTGCAATTCACGCTAATGGCCTTGTAACAGCAGAGAAAACTTGAACAAGTCATTTGTTGTGGGTTTTTTTCTTTTTTAGATTCTCTGGTAACAGCTACGGACTGAGACTTGCAGTGGAATTAATTCAATTCCACCCCAGCAGCCAGGCTGCAGATGCCTAAAGGAGAGGAACCTTCCAGAAAATGCAAAGTAGGAAAGAGTCCAGAACAGATGGTTTGGACGTGATGCCGATGTTAATATTCTGTGCTGAGTCTGTGTGGCATAAAGAGGGATGGAAAGGGAAAGAAAGAAGAAGAAGAATAGGAAGAAGAAGAAGGAGGGGGGGGGGGAGAAGAAGAAGAAGAAGAAGAAGAAAAAGAAGAAAAGAAAGAAGAAGAAAAACAAAAAGAAGAAAAGAAAGAAGAAGAGAAATGCGAAGCAGAGGAAGAAGCAGAAAAGGAAAAGGAAGAGAAAGAGGAAGAAGAAGAGGAAGAAGGAGAAGAGAAAGAAGAAAAGAAAGAAGAAAAGATGTCAGAACGTATGTTGTTGACGTAACCTGGCTAAAAGACTCCAGGGATCATCCCAACAGCCGAACACTCTGGCACAAGTGCATCAGCTAGGGATGATAACATTACGTGTGTGACCGTTTTTGATTACCCCGCCACGTGAGCAGCCACACTACGTCTTCGGGGGGATAACAGAGCCATATATACTGTATCCTCAGTTCAAAGTAAAGATAACAACAAATAATCTCGCTTGTCAGCAAACCAACATTATGTCCCTCTCAGCAAACCAACACTATTAGCCAATATCTTTATCATTTAAAACCTCGGGACCTTTCTTGTATTGCAGTACCTCCAGGATCGTCCTACCATAATTATGTATATATTAATGTCTCACATGTGCCTGTTCCTTGTCTGGAGGACGTTAATCGGATTTTGAACCAAACCAACCTTGGCTGACACCCACTCATTATCTTTGAACATAATTATCAGTGTCTTTGAAATATGCAGACTGGATTCACTTGGATATGGCTTACCATGTGGTAAATCGGACACCACCACTAGAAAGCGCAAGGAACCATTTGTTTTGGGGGCCAAGTTTCGTAACGGTTGATTCAATAGTTTAGGTGCTGTGGAAGTGGAAGAAAAATGGTGTCGCATACATACTGACAGAGAGAGAGAAACACACAGCCTTCGTTCCCATTCTAATGTATTCCTGTTCTTACATAGCTGTGACTACATTCTTCTTCTGCGTTCCCAGGCCATATGGCCATAATGGGTGAGGTACGTACGTGTCCGGGTTTCAGTTTTCACTGGTCTCCCTGCTGCATTCAGCCGACACATTCCGATTGCGGAGGAGCTCAAAGAAGAAAATTATTTTATAAGATTTGTTTTTTAAGGCAGGAGAAAATGGTCCAACAAGTCAGAAAGATAGTAGATGACAGAGAGTGGGGGGGGGGGGGGGGGGGGGGGGGGGGGGATATAAAAGGAAATTGAAAGCACCGAACTTCCAGAAAGTGGGGGAACTATTTGTACAAAAGACCCGCCCCAGTATCCCAATAGGAATTGTTCGGAAATAATCAAGGGGAGTAATTTCATGGTGTGTGGGAGTGATCTTGCCTAATTCAATCGGTCAAACAGAGGAAGGTTACTCTACCATCAGGTAGATCCCCAGATCTCGCCTCGTGTGTTTGAGCAGACATACAGCACTTGGAACACCATGCGTCATTCTAAAATTGTTGTCATTTGTATTTTTACGTGACATATTGCAAGTTTTATCAGTTTGTGGCCACTGGTCACCCCTATTTTTTCCAAAAGAAATGTTTGCAAGTCACGGACTCGCATCCTGCGGTTTTAAGCTTCGACGCCATTGTTGCATTGTTGCTATGATATTTTGACCGAGTAATGGAGGTAAACAACTCTAATTTTCACGAAGTGCTCTCACCTTTTTTTTTTTCTTTCAGAAAACCATCTATTGGGGGAGACTCGTGGAGGGGTCGTCCAGCTCCCCGTATGGAGGCACGAGGCACCCACCCATTGCATGAAACTGGTAGAACAAAAAGGAAAGAGAGTGGATGATCGATCATAACCATTATATCATATTATTTATATTGATAAAAAAAAATCGGGAAACCGCGCAAATGACACGGCCGCCTCGGTTGCCGTTGCCATCGCCCCGTTAGGGCTCACAGCAAATTTGAAGCGATTCGGTCGAAAAACGGCGGAGTTATAAGGCCCGTTTTGTGTTTCAGACAGACAGACACACACACACACGGACGGACACTTGGCTTTTTACTATATGATGATGATGATGTCACAGAAGAATCCCCAACACTGCAGATGGATTTTGTTCTCTAGCCAGGTTAATTTATTGGACATTTTGGCTGAAATATGGCTGGCGGTGAAAGGGTTAAATTAAACAGACTTCCATCCATGAAGGGTAGGGAGGGTGATTGTAATGATGTTGGCTGAGTGATGCAGTTTATTCCACTTCTGTCACAAGCAGGGGTGGTTTGAGAAAGAGAAGAGGAAGGGTCCAAAGTAGGATAGGGAAAATCACTTGAAGTACCCCTGCGCGCGCGCGTGTGTATGTATGTGTGTGTGTGTGTGTGTGTGTGTGTGTGTGTGTGTGTGTGTGTGTGTGTGTGTGTGCGTGTGTGTTTTGGAAAGAGGAAGGTTCAAAATAGGATATGGGATGTAGGAATGTGTGTGTGCGTGTGTTTGTTTTTGTGTGTGTGTGTGTGTGTGTGTGTGTGCGTGTGCGTGTGCGTGCGTGTGCGTGTGAGAGAGAGAAAGAGAGAGAGAGAGAGAGAGAGAGAGAGAGAGAGAGAGAGAGAGAGAGAGAGAGAGAGAGAGAGAGAGAGAGAGAGAGAGAGAGAGAGACTGGACACTAGAAACTTTATGAGAGAGAGAGACACACAGAGAGAGAGAGAGACAGAGAGAGACTGAATGTGTGTGTGTGTGTGTGTGTGTGTGTGTGCATAATGTGCGCGTGTGTGTGTGCATGAGTGTTTGTGCGTGCGTGTGTGTACAAGTGTGCGCATGCATGTTTGTGTGTTATGCACTCGTGTGTATGCAAAATATGCGCAAATTGCACAGCTGTGCTTATGTGCACAGTTTTGAACGTGAAAAAACCATATCGCAAATACAGCGTTAAGACGCTACATCACCAGCCGCGCGGCAGTCTTTTTGGCCACAGGGCTTCACCTCGCAGCTGGTAGCGAACCTGACCCTGACCTTTGACCAATGACCTTCATTTTCGAACAGGCCTAGATATCCTAAGTACCTATCCACACGCAACATTTGAGCAGTCCTAGGTTCCTCCGTTCAAACGTCATCGTGTTAAAGACCCCCCACGTCACGTGTCACATTCCCTCTTATGCTAGGAAGATTTCTTAAGATTTCTTACCAGCTATAAGAGGGAAAACACGTGAAAACCGTGATTTTGACACGTGACGTGGTGGGTCTTTAGCATAGCCAACCAGATAGGAACAGATTTATCTGAAAACATTACCAGCTTCGCTCAGCTTTGTTTCGTGGCTAGTAAACATTATTTTGTACAATGTAAAAAAACAATAATTCTCAAGACACTACCCCCCCCCCCCCCCCCCCCCCCCCCCCCCCTCCCCCTCTCTCTCTCTCTCAGAATTGTTTCACTTTTTGTCAACTTAGGACGATGATTTGACCGCCAGGGTCAATCAAACCAGTAGGGGCTTAGCGCATGATATTCTTAGTTGGGCGTAGTGAGAGAGAGAGAGAGGGAGGGACTCATCTCCCTCTCACTACGCCCAACTAAGAATATCACGCGCTAAGCCCCTACTGGTTTGATTGCCAGCTGGCGGTCAAATCATCGTACTAAGTTGCTCATTTAAACCACCAATTCAAGTTCACCATTGTTAATTATTCTCCATGTTTGCTTTTAATTCCCATTTGTTTTCATTCTTTTTCAATTATTTCATGTGCCAATTTTTTTTCAATTTTTTTGACTTGATTGTTTTATGTCAAATTTTCTTTCCTTGATGCATGGCATGAATGTGTGAGTGAGAGGGCAAGGTGTAAAGAAGCTATTGTAGCTTATCCTTTTTACCCTCAATAAAACATTCGTATTCATACTCTCTCTCTCTATCTCAAAGACAAACAAATCACGCTCAAAGATAGATACTAGATTTGTACCGTTGGTTAGAATTGCTTTTTATTTTCAGCATATTAATTTGGCATTCACAGTTATTACACAGTTCCACATACATACAACAGTGTTAACATAACATTTCTTTGTCAATGAAAACGAGGACTTAACTCACACCACAAGTCGACAGATCACAAACTGCATAATTTGCCAATCAGAGATTAATTTAACCCTTTCACCGCCAGTGTCGCATTTTAGCACCACAATGGAATACCCATGTCACTAAAAGGCATCAAATCAGGGCCTGTTATCCAAAGACCCTATTTTCTTATTATTTTTTGGGGGGTAAGGAAAAGTTACACATGTCACATGTCGCACAACAGAGGAATTCCCAATATTGCAGATATTTTATTTTCTCTACTCAGTTAGGTTTAATGGTAGTTTGGGGGGCTGAAAAATGGCTGGCGGTGAAAGGGTTAAAATAATCCAGACGAGACTCACGAATGATGATGATCGTTATTGACCATGAGCAGAACACATTGGGTGGTTCAGAGTCTTTCGGATGAGACGATAAACCGAGGTCCCGTGTGCCCATGCACTCAGCACACGTTAATCCCAGTGGCAACGAAAAAGTTGTCATTTGGTCAAAATTTACCCCCCCCCCCCCCCCCTTTCCTTCATCATCAGTCACACATAAATCACATGCAAAAAAAAAAAAATTTAAACAAAAATTGGGTGGCACGCCTCTGGCTGCGACGCACTCTCCAAGTGGGAGCAACCCGAATTTCATGCACGCCCATCCACATGTTGGATTCAATAGCTGGGAGACAGATGAAGACGGATTCAACAAGATACTTTTACACAGAGATAATGATGTACAACGGGTAAAAGTACTGACAGAGAGAGAGAGAGAGAGAGAGAGAGAGAGAGAGAGAGAAAGAAAGAGAGAGAGAGAGAGAGAGAGAGAGAGAGAGACTGAAGACTCAAAAACTTTATTACACAAAGATTGAGATTTGGGAGAGAGAGAGAGAGAGAGAGAGAGAGAGAGAGAGAGAGAGAGAGAGAGAACGAACAGAATTTTATTTATACAGGGTAATGAGATAAGTATACATACTTTTTTTACACCCAGCCCTGACAGAGAGAGAGAGAGAGAGAGGAAAATATAAACATACAAATAACTAACTGAATCGCTATCAGCTAAATTACTTTCCAAATTGGTAAACAAGAGTAATGTAAACCATCCACTCAAGAACAAAGGGAAAGAATCAAGTAAAGACTGACAGAAAATATCAGCATCAATAACCTCCCTTGCAAGAAAAAACCCACCAACCCTTTTATACCAAATCATTAGAAAAGCTGGAAATACCACAACTTGTATGGGGTTGTTTTTTTTCTTCTTCTTCGATCGCTCTGACAGTTTCCTGTCAATTATGGGGGCAGATGCGTCATGCTGCCGTTATGTGCCCAACTAAGAAATAGTTCAGCCCAGCAAGTCCGACTTCGGCTGGAGGAAATCTTTTTGAAAAACTTGTATATTTTATAAAAGCCACCTCGGACTATTGGGCAGCTGTGGAAACACAGCCAATGCTTGCTGATAGTGTGAAGTCAGCGCACAAGCCACAACTAACCGAACGGACAGCATTTTCTTCCAACTCAAACGTTTGGATAGCATGAGGCCAGTTTAAAGGGGCACCCTGACGGATGAGTTTTTGCAAGAAACACGTCCAGATCAGCAGGAAAACACCCTTTTACAGAGATTGCAAACCTCACTTTGCTCTGGTTTCCTAGAAATCAAGCCGTCAAATCGGCGATTCCTCCTTGGCGGAGGTGCTGGAAGTCAAATTATTTCACCCAAAGAGAAGGCGTTTGCCGTCTCATTTTGAATGACCGCCTGTGTTTAGACCAAATCGTTTGCACCCATTTTTCGCAATACAAGCCTTTTTATTTTTATTTTTTAAATTTTATACTGTTTATCTAAAGGATTTCGCTCACAACAAAGGAAATAGCTCCTTTTTTTTTTTTTTTTTACTGCACTACAAAAAAAGAAAACGCTTCAACCACAATGAGTGACCTCCACCCACCCCATCCAAAATGGCTACTCTCTCCGGCATCTCCGCCAAGGAGGAATCGCCGTTTGGGCGGCTTAATTTCTAGGAAACCAGAGCAAAGTGAGTGTTCCGATCCTTGAAAAGGCTGTCTTTCTGATGATCTCAACATGTTTCTTGCAATAACTAATCCGTAAGAGTCCACCTTTAATCAGCATTTCAATGTCTTGAATGCATGCAGGAATGTGTGCCTCTGTGCTGTGCTGCATATAATATCAATGGCCTGAATGCATGGTTTTCACAAGGATGAGTTAAAGGAAAGAAAACGAGTTTAGGATCAACGTTTGTAAAGACACCAGTTATGGAAGACTTCGAAATTAAAAAAACCAAATCAGCAGAATCAGATTGTGCGTATCACAGGAATTAACAAAAATAATAAAATTCAAGCTAACCATGCGGCAAGATAAATTACCCTTGCACAAAAAAAGATTTCCATATGCTTGGAACATTGTTAGAAAAAGGTCAGTTAAAAATACAAAATAAATAAAGACCCTTTTTTTTTTTCTTTCTCTCTCCTTTTTTTAACATGTAGAATAAGTGATAATACATTCTGTGAAATACACGATGTTGATTCCGTCAGATATATACAGCCGTACAGTTTCATTTCGTCATTATTAAATATTCGTACAATAACGAATTGGTCATAAAAACACAATCATCATTATCATGATTATCTTAGCAATCCTAATAATGACAACAACAACAAAAACAGCTAAATTATTCAAACCATTATTGCTGATTTAAAATTTAAAACAACCCACCAAAGCTCGGATGATCAAAATCGACTCTGTTGCTTAGTCAATCAGTCTTCATTCTTTAATCTTCACACACATGCACGCACGCACGCACACACACACCAAAAATAAACTACATCAATGGTGTAAGAAAGGTATTCAAAATCACTTTGCATTCAAGAACACAATATTTGGCAAAGATGCATTTTAGTCGCACACACCAAACCGAAAGAGCTTTGAAAGAAGTGGGTCTTCAGTTTAGATTTCAAACCAGAGAGAGTTGGTTCATGACGAAGATCAAATGGGAGGGAATTCCAAACAGCAGGGGCACTAAAACTGAAACTGCGGTCACCAAATGACTTTAGATTTGTTTTTGGAACTTTCAGAATAGTTCTCCATTGGTTATTTTTCCAGTTGAATGCCTGTTTTATTTATTATACATTCATACTGTGCATTTCTTTTTTTCTTTTTTTCATGTATTCGAAATTCACGTTTACGGAGAACTTTTCTCTCCATATAATGACATGCTGATTCTTTTTATAATTTAAAAAAAAATCTCACATTTTGTTTGGAAGAGAAAGTACTTCTGAAAATACTTACAACAAAAGTTCTATTTACAACAAAAATGTCAAATAAAATCACTGTCAAATAATTAAATACAGCAGTAATTTTCCGAGTCAATTTTCATTTTATGTTTAGTTCAAGCAGCAACAAACAAATCTAACCAAAAAAAAGGTTGCATCGATTCTGGTTAGTCTGAGAATAATAAGAAGGAACACAAAAAAACAAAAAAACAAGGAACTCTTTATCTACATCACAGAAAGTTTCGATAAATTTCTAATGCTTGTATTGAATTGCATCACTGGAGTTTCAGTGAGTGAGTGAGTGTGCGTGTGTGTGTGTGTATGTGTGTGTGTGTACATATGTGTGTGTGTGTGTGTGTGTCCATCCATGCGTGCATGCATGTGTACAAGTGTGCATGCGTGTGTGGACTTTCAGATATGTGCCCAATGCTCTAAAAACAACAACACATTTTGACCAACAACAACAACGCAGAATTAAGAGACAGGCCGGAACCAAAAACAGTTCCAATACTGGTTAAGGTTTTCATCACTGAAATAACGTTTGGGACTGGCTGCTGTAGTAGTAATAACCACAACAACAAGGAATGACAAAACCAGAAACTGTCATATGTATCTGATAATATCAATAATTGAACTTTTAAAGGCACAAATTCATGTTCTGACCACAACAATGGATCAGGACCGTGCATGCCTTTGACTTCTTTTTGGGGGGGTGGGGAGGAAGGGAGGGGGGGGGGGGGGGGGGGTTCCATGCAAAGACTCTAAACTTGAAGGTTCCTTTCCAGTCTATTACATCAACATGGTCCTTTTCCAAACAAACAATGTTCGCTTCTTTTTTTTTATCACTAATTTATTGAAGCTCAGAAGAGGAATAGGGTTGAATGGTGCGCCCAAATCGTACAACAAAACAATTGGACGTCGATAAGTCAATCAGAATTTGGGACAACATTTATCTGTCGGTGTTTTTTTCATTTTTCTCAAAACTACCAATATTGAGATACGAGGATTTTGAATTTCACCAACGATTTGTTTCTCTTAATTAATATCAATGGTGATATTGGCTTCTCGGCTTTGGATAAAAATCATGTTCCCACCTTCTTTCAATCATGTATGTCATACATGCACCTCACTAATTCCGAGGTTTTACGAAAGCATCGGTAACGTTTGTAAGAAAGTTTGACGCAAGTCATTCAAGATTCGTTTATAAGTTACGTTACATTAGCAGATCCAAATGAACGTATAATTATGTACATGCAGATTCGTGCAACTTGAGATCCACTTTCACACAAATAATTCCACAGTAACTGAGATATATACAGATGTATAAAAAATGATACATTTTGGGAAAACTTGACAAATATCATGCCACACTAAGATCACCTACCCTTGGTTATGTTTTATTTGGGGTGGGAAATGTTTTGACAAATTAGCAGATAATAATGAAGTGTCTGTTAGGCATCGCAACCTGTTCTTTTGATCTTTCATATATTTGCAAGCATAAACGAAATAAAGAAACACACACACATACATAAACGACTATAAGTCCATTCTGCTCATTTGTCACACATACCCCCCCCCCCCCCCCCCCCCGTCCCTCCTCCTTTCCCTCACACACACAATCGATCAAATAAAGGGAGGGTGTGGGTGTGGAGGGGGGGGGTTGACAGATTTATATCCAACATCAAGAAGGCATTGGAATTTTGATTGATAAACATGGGCAGCAATACGAAGGCACATGACTATAATGTTGATGGAATTTGCTGCTTCAACATTGCTGAACTGAACATTATATGATATAATACCTGGATTACTATTGCATAGCAAGCCATCATTGTATGAAAAATGTTTATTGGAATGCAACTGCATGTGTGAGTGTGCGTGTGTTGTGGTGTGTGTGTGTGTGTGTTAAGTCAAGTCAAGTCAAAATCAACTTTATTCAGGGTTCAAGAATAAGAATGTGTATGTGTGTGTGTGTGTGTGCGTGTGCATGCATGCAAGTATGCATGCAAGTATGTGTGCATGCGTGCAAATGCACTTGCTATGCATTTGGTGGAATGAGAAAGAAAATCAGCAGAAAACACGTGAATAAAAATATTTAATACCTGATACTGACGTCTATACTCGCTGTATCTTCTTTATACACAGTTTATCAAATGTACTCTCAAAACAACCAGACCCAACACAAATCACTGTCTTTAAAACAATCGTCTTAATCACAATGCATAGACGGATCAACCACATAATTAAAGTAGGTGTCTTTACAAAGGGAATGCTGATTTTGATGGAATCAATTCCATGAGGTAATATACTAGAGGTGGCACAGTGGTAACGCGTTCGCCTGCTGTCAATTAAACCCGAGTTCGAACCTGGGTACAGGGGATTTTTCCTCACTTTACACTAGGCCTTACAGTCTGAACGTGGAGTCTTTCGGATGAGACGATAAACCAAGGTCCCGTGTGCCCATGCACTTAGCACACGCTGAACCCAGTGGCAACGAAAAAGTTGTCATTTGGTCAAAATTTATGCCCCCCCCCTTTCCTTCCTCATCAGTCACACAAAAATCGTATGCAATTTTTTTATAAAAAAAAACATTGCCTCTGGCTGCGACGCGCTCTCCAGGTGGGAGCAACCCGAATTTCACAGAGACGCCTCTGTGACTATAAAGTACCAAATACCTAATACTATGATCATATTGTTCATCGACTATGTCATAAACACTCTTGTCAACTTATGCGCGTACACCAAGCAGATTTTCAAATCTCTTTACTACGTTTACATTGACCTGCTAACTTGGTGGATTTGAGCAATTATGTCACGGTGGACATCCGTCTTGTTAGTGTATGTGTTACACCCAATCCGTGAAATCGCCCATTTCATGAAATAGGGAAACTGCTTTGCCCAATTCATGAAATGGACAATGTATAATACATGTTCCAATCCCCATTCACACAGGTACATGTATTGATTAGGATTGATTCAACAGTAGCACATTTTTCCACCCCATCCTACCCCCCTAACTCTACTGAATGCTCCTCTGGGGCAGGCCTGAGCCTCATGTTTTTTCATAATAAATATGAATAGAAGAATCTTTAATTCATCTACAGGTGTGACTTCTCATTTCTTGAACCAAATTTTTTTGATCTCTTGTGTGCTTATGAACAAACCAAAAATCCATTCATAGTGCTTTTCTAAATAGCAAGTCTTAAATTGGCTATTTCACGAACTGGGCAAACCATTTTGCCCATTTTCATGAAATGGGCAATTTCACGGATTGGGCATAACATATGCAGCAAGCAATATTGTTGACGCCTATTGTTGCTCTGCATGAATGCTAGACAGCAAAATGTACAATTATGAACTATTCAAATCATCTAGTCAAATTTCCATTTTCCACTTCCATCTACCTATATTTCATTGTTCTTCTTTTTCTCCTTCTGTGGTGTGGGCCAACTTCTTTTTATCGGCCACTGCAACAACCATGCTTTGCTAGAGTGAATGCCCTTGGTAGATGCTTGAGTACTGACCAAACAAGGGAGTAACTCTCACCAATAACACTATTTGAGGCCACTAAATGGCTGCCTTTCTCACAAGAGTGAATGCCCTTTTCAGTACTGACAAACAAGGGATTCACTCTCACTGCCAAGGGCATTAATAACCCTAGTTGCAGTGGCCAATAGAAGTAATTTCCCCAAAAAAATCGACATAGTATTAAAATTTTAAAAAAAGTATACAAGTAACTTCTCCTTCGATCGAGTATTTGACTTGCTATCACAATCGTACTGAAGAATCCATTCATGCATAGAAACAATATAATAACATGTTCAGCAGTTTTTTCCCTTCTGATTAGGCACACACCAACATCAGCCCCAAAACAAAACAACGACGAACAGAAACACGAGGCGCGAACCGCATTAGAGAAGACAACAAACACGGGTGCTAACTACACAAAATGAAAAAACCCTGAAAGGCCGGGGTCCAGGGGCAATGTCCCCCTGCAGCTGAAGCAAAAATGGATTTATGAAGGTATTTAATTTTTAGTTTGCTTTTTCTACAATTTATACATGCTTATTTTCAACATTCACTGCTGACCCTGTTTCCGGTTCCGGGGCAATTATTTGCCAAGCCGTTTTAGGCTGCGGAGTCTATGGCAAAATTTCTGAATAAAAGTGCATATAACCTATACTCTTCTGAAAGGCAATTGAATATACTATCATTTGAGAACACTTTCACATGCATTCAAACATACTGCGAAAAGCGTATGCATAGAAAAGGGGAAACTTAGAATAACCCTATGACGGATATTTCCGTGACTGGGCAGTTTATAGGTTACCGGAAGTTGACGGAAATATCCGTGACGGGGCAGTGAAGAGGTTGAAAAATACAGTAGACACACAAAGATGTTTGACAAATTTGAAGAAAAAGAATTTCCTTTTCTGGTAACATTCAAAAACAGGAAATCCTTGTATACCAGGAAAAGTTGCACCCATGAACAAAGATGTGTGTGTGTGTGTGGGTGGATTGCTAGGCTAACAAAACATGTGCGTAAGTTATGTAATGCGTGAATGATTTTTTTTTAAATAAAAAAAATCCTTGATTAATCGGTCAGACAATAAGTTAGTTCAGAAGACGATGTAATAACGTTACACGTCAATTTACATTTTCACATTCAGGGTTCCCAATCGTCCCGCAAAACAGTGATTATTAAGGCAAAATATGAGTCATTTTCTTACTTTTGACCCTTGGTGTAGAGGGTGGGAGGGGGGGGGGGGGTCTGGAAACCCCAGGACCCCCCCCACACACACACACACACCCTGATCCGCCCCTGTCAACACATATACTCTACACACATTTCTGGTCACTTTTTGAGTCAAGAAATAGCAACACTGTGAACTGACACTGGTCAGCATATTTCACGAGAGAACACGGCCAAAAGAACAACGCCGTCCGCTGCTTATTGAACGTAGCAGTTCTTCTTCTTGCACATAGCGTCCTCCATCAACAATTTGATGATCATGACGCTTACCACATGGGGGGCGGGGGAGGGGGGTCCAACTAAACAATAGACTTGTGTAAAAGACTTGCTGCTCGGATGATCAGCTCAATGCGGGATGGAATGTGAGGGGGATGGGCATGATTTGAGGGAGAGGCCCGGACAGGAGGTATGGAGTTGACTCCGTTGAGACAACGGAAAGGTGAGGACAGGGGGAAGGGAGGAACGAAGAGGGGGGGTGGGGGGGGGGGGGTGGGGGGGGGGGGGGGGGGGAGGGGGCTCAGATCTGGGATTTGAGTTCCTCCACCAAGACTGATGATATTGCCTCAGGTGGAAGAGAGTTCCACTCACTCACAGCCCTGGGAAAGAATGAGTACTTCCTGTAATTTGTTTTACAGGCAGGAAGTAGGTAGGCCCATGAGTGAGTCTGTCGCATCTGTCGTGATGGAGGATGGGGGACTGGCTGGTGGGGGGGGTGGGGGGGGGTGTTGATGGCCACCTCTCCATGGTGGAACTTGAAGAAGGTTAGCCAGCTTAGCGGAGCATCGCCTGTCCTTGAGTGGACTGCAGCTGGGTCAACATGTCATCCACAGCCCAAACACCAACGCAGCTGTATATTCCGCATGAACACGCCCCCAAAACAAGGGCAAGCTAGAAGGTTAAAGGGAAAACAACCGATCCCAGGCATCGGGTCGTTCTCATCAGTAAAGCTCTGCCTCGCGGTGACTCGCACAACAGGGAACAAAGAAGGGTGAACCGTCTCTCTCGCCAGCTGCGATTCAAATGCGGCGCGCGCTCAGCGCCTCCCCTCTTTTATAGTCCGGCCGTGCCTTTAAAGATATCAGATTTACGGCACTGGCTGGTCACGCCCTGAAGGTTGCCTTGCTTGATGATGTCGTTCACGCGGGACAGCAGAAAGTGCTTGTCTTTGCCCTCCTGTAACAGAATGTGTTCAAGCTTATTCCTTTGCCATTATCTGAATGAGGAGGTTCCCCCTGTCCCCCCACTGTCCATGTTTTTGTTGGCGATTGCAGACCTGTTTACCCCACACACAAGTCTTGAGTAGTCTGGATGGCTCAAATGAGTACCGTAATCTACGGCCTATCAGGCGCAATTTCTTTTACTGAACTTTGACCACTGCGCCAATCCGGCGCATGCGCCCTTTTCTAAACTCTAAACAGAAAAAGGTAAGGGGGTCGAGAGTTGAAATGAACAACTCACCATGCTCTGGTAGCAAAAAAATAAAAAAAATAAAAATACCATGCTCTGGTAGCTTCCACAACAAACTGGCAACAGTTCACTCGCATTGCATTAAAATATAGTTATATAGTTAGGCTTCCACTTCCATCACTGGCCCCGTAATGATGTTACTTTCGCTGATCGTTTCGTTCTTCCTTTTTTTTATTTCTTTGGTTTCTTTGCGCCTTATCGGGTGTATGCGCCCTATCTGTGTTCAAATTATGATATTTTTTTAAAGCAGGGGGGGGGGTTGCGCTGTGGCCTTATGGGGCCGTAAATGACGGTAGTTTGGGTGCTAAATGTGGAGTTTGGTTCATTGAACCATCAAACAATGTTCACTGAAAATTAGTAATTAGAGCATTATTTTCAATTTTGAAGAGTAGTAGAGGTCCAAATTGAGTAGAATACTACTCGAAAAGAGTAGAGTAAACAGGTCTGTGTGTGTGTGTATGCGTGTGTGTACGTGTGTGTACACGTTTCTGTGTGTAGTTTGTGAATGTTCATGTTCTGCTTGTTTATTATTTGATTTATGTTTTGTTACGGATGGCTTGATGTACAAAAAAAGCAAAATTTAATGCTTATTCAATGTACATCTTGAAATAAAATTCTGAATTTTAACTTTGTCTTTGACACACACACACACACACATACACACAAGAGAGAACATGCACACATAGTCAAACACACACACATACACACACACAAAACACACAAAGTTGGCATGTCGCAGTCGCCGAGCTCTCCAGGTGGGAGCAACCCGAACTTCACAGAGACGCCTCTGTGACTATAAAGTACCAAATACCAAACACACACACACACTCACACTCACACAAACACACACACACACTCTCTCTCTCACACACACACACATTCACTCACACAAACACACACTCTCTCTCACACACACACTCACACAAACACAAACACACACATACGCACGCACGCACGCACGCACACGCACACACACACACACAGACCCACACACTGACTGACCAGTCTGAGTTGCTCCTTGAGGATTTCGTCCCTCCTCTTGTAGCCTTGACCCACAGCCCAGTAATAGTACATCAGCAAACTGCAACCCACGCCCAACCATCGTTAAGAAGCCAACAATGAAGCGGCCACTTTGTAGCAGAAAGACAGCAGCACAAATAACAAGTTCCCCCTAGTTCCCCCCACCTTCTGGAAGTTCTGTGCTCGTAACTTCCTCTAATCTGTCGCTCTCTTCGACTCCTGGCTGGAACAGGTGCATTAACTCTTTCGTTCCTGAGAACCGCTTTTGAGGTTGAACGGGAGCAACTGCAGATTCCTAGCTTTATAGAGCTCTCTATCTCCCTATTCCTGGGTTTCCAGAGAGAGTCAAACTGTATAAAGGGGTGTTATGTTATTGTGAATATGCGGCATGTTTTCAGCAGCCTGTTTCTCTTTCATAAACAATACTTGCCCCAGTAAGAAAAGGGAAAAAACCCTCATTGCATTGCAATTATAGAAGAGCAAAGTAATAACAGTTGCATCATGTTGCATGATATTACGAGCAAAAGAGGCCCGTAGGAATCAACGGGATAAAATTTCTCAGCAGCTAAAGAGGTTCTCAGGAATGAACAGTAGTTGAAACTTCTCTAAATACAGAAACCAAAGAGTTAATAGATATAAAGATGCTGAGACGATCCTGGAGGTACTGCAATACCAGGAAAGTCCTGAGTTTTAAAAGAAGAGGATTCGTGGGTGCATGCAGTCATCAAAACTTTTGCCTGAACTCTCTTGCCGAAACCCAGTATACAAAAGAATGATACCATGTTAAAGAGCCCATTCTTCAGGCACTCAGCTGCCTGAAGCAGCATCAAATCACCTGAATTCAGGCTTCCCATCCACAGTGCAGAAAAAACACCCCCCCCCCAAAAAAAAAACCCTCATCCACACTAAACTGAAAATCGCTGAAACTAAAAATTGAAGGGATTGAATTTTTTATTTTGAGATAGCCAATACTTTTGAGTTCAAAAGACCCTTTTTCAGCATAAGGATTATTGAAGTGGGACCAGAACATCATTGTGAGTTATCCAGTGTTGTGGTTAAAGGTGGACCCTGACGGATGAGTTTTTGCAAGAAAAACGTCGAGATCACCATGAAAACAACATTTACAGAGATCGTAACACTCACTGTGCTCTGGTTTCCTAGAAATCAAACCGTCAAAACGGAGATTCCTCCTTGGCGGATATGCTGCAGAGAGAAGCCATTTTGGATCGGGTGGGTGGAGGCCAATCCTGTTGTGGTTGAAGCTTTTTATTTTTTGTACTGCAGTAAAACTAAATGTTGTGAGCGAAACTCATTTAGATAAACTGAATAAAATTTATAATAAATAAATAAAAAGGCTTGTATTGATAACATTTCATGCAAACAATTTGGTCTAAACCCAGGCCGCCATTAGAAAAAGAGACGGCAAACGCCTTCTCACTGGGTGAAAGAATTTGACTTCCAGCACCTCCGCCAAGGAGGAATCGCCGATTTGATTTCTAGGAAACCAGAGCAAAGAGTGAGTGTTGCGATCTCTGTAAATGGTGTTTTCCTGGTGATCTGGACGTGTTTCTTGCAAAACCTCATCCGTCAGGGTGGTCCTTTAACCCTTTCACCGCCAAAGTCGCATTTTAGCACCACAGTGATTTAACACCCATGTCACTAAAAGGCATCAAATTGGGGTCTATTATCCAAAGACCCTATTGTCTTAGTTTTGGGAAGTAAGGATAGACCTTATTTTATATATGTCACAGAAGAATCCCCAACACTGCAGATGGATTTTATTCTCTACCCAGGTAAATTGAATGGACATTTTTGGCAGAAATATGGCTGGCGGTGAAAGGGTTCAATAAAAGAGAGAGGAAAGGGAGGTGCAGGCGACGCACCAGAGCAAGACGAAGCAGGGCACGAAGAAGGCGGTGGTGCCGAAGAAGGGTTAAATAAAAGAGAGAGGAAAGGGAGGTGCAGGCGACGCACCAGAGCAAGACGAAGCAGGGCACGAAGAAGGCGGTGGTGCCGAAGAAGGGTTCAATAAAAGAGAGAGGAAAGGGAGGTGCAGGCGACGTACCAGAGCAAGACGAAGCAGGGCACGAAGAAGGCGGTGGTGCCGAAGAAGGGTTCAATAAAAGAGAGAGGAAAGGGAGGTGCAGGCGACGCACCAGAGCAAGACGAAGCAGGGCACGAAGAAGGCGGTGGTGCCGAAGAAGGGTTCAATAAAAGAGAGAGGAAAGGGAGGTGCAGGCGACGTACCAGAGCAAGACGAAGCAGGGCACGAAGAAGGCGGTGGTGCCGAAGAACAATAAAAGAGAGAGGAAAGGGAGGTGCAGGCACCAGAGCAAGACGAAGCAGGGCACGAAGAAGGCGGTGGTGCCGAAGAAGGGTTCAATAAAAGAGAGAGGAAAGGGAGGTGCAGGCGACGTACCAGAGCAAGACGAAGCAGGGCACGAAGAAGGCGGTGGTGCCGAAGAAGAAGAAGAGGGAGGAGGCCCAGTGGGGCCAGCTGTTGATGACGTCCGTCAGCGCCGTCCACATCACGTAGTCCGCCATGGAGTACATCCGGTATGGGCCGCAGCTCTTGGACGGATGGATGCTGAACAGCCACAACATCAAACATCAAGAGAATGTGGGTGGGTGGATGCCTCCTCCACGAATCTCTTTCCCTTTTTTTTTTCAATATTTCCCCCACATTCTGGAAGCTCTGGGTCGAGTTTCTCTAGATAACGGTCGCCGGTGAATAACGCTTACGCCAAACAGAGCCTAAGAAACACTTTAGAAAACGTTTGCGGAAGAATATTACAAGCTCTTGTCTGATTGGTCAAAAACAATTATTAGCTTAAACAAACTTCAATGGACCAATCAACAACAAGAAACGCATTCACCCCCTACTAGTTCCGGATAGTTCGCCGCTTGCTCGGTGTTTGGCAAGAACAAAATGCCACGTGAACTATCGGCAAACGAAGGGTGTTTCTTAGACCGTTTTTGCCGATTTGCGCTCACGCTATGTAACGTTAGCCCTTGTGAACAAGGCCCCTCCTCTAATCTGTCGCTCTCTTTGACTCTGCCTTTTCCCTTTGCTTTCTGTCATCCACTAGACTTATTCGCCCATTCTCCTGCCCTTCATCTAAAAATAATAATCTTCCAAATAGTTTTCTCCTTTGAGCTCCTCCGAACCCAGAATGCGTCGGATGAACGCAGCGGGGAGACCAGTGAAAACTGAAAAACGGACACATCCGTACCTTACCCATTATGGCCTGGGAACGCAGAAGAAGAAGAAGAAGAATGATTCAAAGATTCTTTAATCCTTTGACCCCTTTTGGGGTCATGGAGGACTGGAAACAAACCAAGCACAACAATAAACAAGCGCGGATTCGCAATCGTTTGTGGCGTGCGACAATTGAAAACGAAACATCATCATATAGTTAAAAGCCAAGTGTGTGTGTGTGTGTGTGTGTGTGTGTGTGTGTGTGTGTGTGTGTGTGTGTGTGTGTGTGTGTGTGTGTGTGTGTGTGTGTGTGTGTGTGTGTGTGTGTGTGTGTGTGTGTCTGTGTCTGAAACATGAAACGGGCCTTATAACTCCACCGTTTTTCGACCGAATCGCTTCAAATTTGCTGTGAGCCCTCACGGGGCGATGGCAACGGCAACCGAGGCAGCCGTATCATTTGCGCGGTTTCGCAAATGCGCGAAACGCGCATCCGCCGGCCTCTCGGCGCCCGTATCTCCGGCGTTTCTGGGCCGATTGCCTTCCAATTTGGCAGGTCGATGACCGGGGACGGTGACTATCGGTGTGCCAAACCAGAAGCGAATCGGTTCAGAAACGCGCGCGCTATACGCCGCTTCACCTTTTCATGAATAACTCCGTCGTTTCTTAACCGATTCGCTTCCAATTTGCTGTCAGGCTTGCTGTGGCAGGGGCGAAGCCTGGCGGCAAATTTGAAGAGAATCGGGAGAGCGCGTCAATCTCAGAGCAGCGCCAACGGGAAACGGGGCCTTATAACTCCGCCGTTTCTTAACCGAATCGCTTCAAATTTGCTGTACTCAGCATTACCAGTACTTGGCGTTACCGTTACTAGGCGTTACCGTTACAAGGCGTTACCGGTACTCGGCGTTGCGCTAGTCATTTTAAAGAGCAGCCTCGATTTGAAGTGCGGTCTATTTTTACCACTGCAATCATTACATACACTGAGTCGCTTCCCCTGGCTTTTCAATAATTTTAATCTGTAAACCAGAATGTTATCTCTGCACCATTTCGTAACTTTTTATATCTTTTGGAAAACATTTAAAACTATTTATCCTACTTATACTCATCGAAAGAAGCACTGCATACTCGTCGTGTCTGTTGCAGTGTCTGTATTACGTATGTTTATTATTTTCTACGCTTTAAAATGACGATTCATGTGCTCTGTTCAGTATGCAATTCTGTCCATACCTAAGGACTGTAGATATGACAACTGAAATGTTACTTTATGTCCAAGTATTTTTTTCTCCTTTAAAATATGTGCGACAATTTTGCGAAATGTGCGACAATTTTGGACCGACCGACCGACAGACCGACAAAGTGAGTTATAGGTTTGTGGCTTGTGCCACAAACAAAAACAGTTACAAAAAAGATAACTCCAAAATCGTTAGCACAGCAAATACAATGTCACACAACTTTACTAAGCCTTAGAAATGTAGCTAAATTTAATCAAACGTGTTTTTTTAGCACCACAGAGCAAACAGCAATACATTACACATGTGAATTTTCTGCCGATAAACTGTCTTCTAATGTCATCGTATTTTGGACATTAAAAAATGAATTTCACCAGTAAGGTCATTCTGCATAAACATTCTTGATTTAAATGAAAGATAGGCGCTATATAAATGCTAAAGATCATCATCATCATCATCATCATCATCATCAAACTATTATGAGAATTTTTCAAAAGCTTAAAAATAAATCTGAGCATACTGTGATTATTTCCTTGACTCTTGACGAATTTTGAATGACTTGTGAACTCTGTTATCTTATGATTTCTTCTTCCTCATAATCATCGCTCAGAGATTTCCTATCAATTATGAGCACAGATGCACCAAGCTGCCGTTATGCGCCTAATTAAGAAATAGGCCAGTGTATCCATCATTGCTTGGTGAAAGTCTTTGTAAAGGGCCAACCACACGTCCTCTAAAATCGCACGACTGTGCGATACGATTCGATCACGTGATCTCGATGCACCAATCAAATCAGTTCTTGGAGATCACGCGATCGAATCGTATCGTACAGTCGTGCGATTTTAGAGGACGTGTGGCGGGCCCTTAACCCCTTGACTGCCACCAACGTATCGCACACTGACCTGATGACAACCCTGAGGAATAACCCTGATATGCTGGCTTTTGCTCTAACACAGTCAAGAGAGTTATATCCCCAGACCATTTTGCCAGATTGGCTCTATCAGTTGTCTTTTTCGTGGCATGATTTGCCCAATGATTTTTTCTTTAATTTTCTCGCAGTCAAGGGGTTAAGAGTTTCTTTTTTTTAAAAGGCAGGAGAATGGACCAGTAAGGCAGTAGGAGACAGTAAGCAAAAGGGAAAAGGCAGAGTCGATGAGTGACAGATTAGAGGAAGTTACAAGCACAGAACTTCCAGAAGGCGGCAGGGTTGCTTCTGGCGGTTGTTGACTCACTTGCCCATGACATAACCGACAACGATGGCGACGATGACGAAGGAGATGAGGAGGATGAGGTTGAAGAAGGAGTTGGAGCGGGACACCTTGTAGGCGTTCTGCGGAGGGGCGCAGTTCTTCATCAACGTCAGCTGCAAGAAAAGACAGCGAAAGCGTGCGTGCAACAGAGACGCACAAAATGTGCGTACATGCAAACAAACGTGCATGCAGACACGATTATACAAAACATACCGTCGCTGTCCGACGCTAACCGTGTATTTACACAATCAGTGATTTTACAGGAGCATCAAAAAACATATTGTCGCCTGCTACAAAGTCAATCCCCATTTGATATACGCTTGACCCTTCTTCTTTACCGATGAGTAAACATGTGACACAATAAAAGTTGCATTAACACCCAAAATGTTCGTGATAATTCAGTTACACGGTTAGTCACAAAGTTAGTGCATTGTTCTCACAATGGGAGATACGACAGCTGCCGGCAGTTACACGATTAGCGTGACCAGTTACACGCTTATCGCGTCAAAACCAGCAACAACCCGCCACATACACGATTATTTCCGTGGTATCATGTGACAAATTTGAGCATTTTCATTGGTCGCAGACACAAGATATTTATAGAAGACCTGCGTGAGGTCACTGGAAGGAGATTCAGTAAAAAATCTATTTTTGTCAAATTTTGTAGATACACGGTTAGCGTCGGACAGCGACGATATGTGACCCAGCGCCACGAAAGGGACATTACTATTGATCGTAATTTGTCATTGTAAGGCGCTTTGAGCTGTGTTTATCAGGATATTGCGCCATATAAATATTATTCATTATTAGGGAGAATACTATTGCATTCGTAAACATTCTTCTTTTTTCTTTTTCTTCAACATTTTTTGTCCGATTTGACTGAAATTTTCAGAAAAGTTGCAGGACTTTATGGGTATGTGAAATTTGAAATATTAAATGATTTTGCCGAATTTTCGGCAAAATATGGCCGAAAAACCACGACATTTCAATCTCGACTATCTCAAAAACGGCTCAACAGATTTCGTTCATATTTTCAGAATTTACTACAAAGTAGATTTGCAACACTTCCGGTATGACACTGAACCGGAAGTGCCCCAGCTACGGTCAGGCAGCTTTTATTTGGTTCACGGAATAGCCAAAACTGGAAGTGATGTCACAAAACTAACTACTGGATGTTGTAGCCCTTACTCTGGCCCAGGTCTGAAAGGAGTTTGTTAACGATATGTTACATAGTTTGGAAGTTATTCAAATATATGGACATTTGGTTGTGTCACTTTCACTAATTCCCATATAATTTTATGGATTTTTTAAATTTTTCATCCGATTTAATATAATATCGAAGAACACTATACTAATGCTAGATTGCCAATAGTAAACCGATTGGCCAACATTTGGCCGAAATATGGCCAAAATTGGCAAATTTTGACAAAACTTTAATCTTCAATAACTTGAAAACGGCTGCACAGAATCTTCAATTTTTTTCAGTGTTTACTAAAGAGTAATGTTGCAATACTTTCATTATAAATTCAAACGGAAGTGGTGACGAAATAATTGCCAAATTGCCAAATATTTTAATATTGAATAACTTGCCAATGATTGTTTAGGGGGAGAATCCTGTCATGTTTGCTCTCAAAGGCAAACATAAGCCCTCTAGTTATTATTATTCATCTAGAACATCATACAAAGAGTGCACTCCCACCTTTTTTATGTAGAAAATGACGAACACTTTCATCAGCGTCATGGCAGGCAGTAATGGCGCAAAGAATGTTCCCAGCCTGCCGCATAGAAAAGACCATTGATCGGCATCATTGATAATGGTCAGACCACGCCCAACACGTACAGAATGAATGGGTCTGGGTCACTAGGGGGATCTATGTCTCCTTTTATCATCTTGAGAAGAAATAATCGAGTGATACACATACACAGACACACGCATGCATATGCACACACACACACACACACAGAGATATACACATACACGCATGCACACACACAAACAGATATACACATGCACGCATGCACATACATACATATATACATACATACACACACACATGCGCACATATACATACATACACACACACATACATATATATATAGGGCTTAGTCTATCATTAACCCAGTAGAAGATAACACCAGCGAAAATTTGGTTAAGTATAAGAGAAGGAACAATATTCAAAGTGTTGTGTGCACAGTTTGTGCGTGAATGACTTTAATTATATATATATATATATATATATATATATATATATGAGTAAAATTATAAAAGACACAAAAAACACAGTTTCATTTTAAAAAATATATTCTCTGATAAAATTTTCGTTGGTAAAAGCCAACTTTTTCAATATCAACACTGGCAACTTCTAAATAACGCACACCTTTTATATTTGAATTGTGAGTAAAAACTCAAAACATCTGTTAAAGAAGAAAAAAAAAAAAAGAAACAAAAGAGAAAAAAGAAAGAACACTATATACATACATACACACACACACAAAGACACACAAAATCCAAAGAAAGTTGAACTGACCAGCTGAGGGTTTGGGAATAGACAATGTCCAGCACATTGACCGGAATATCAAACTCCTGTTGTCCATACTTCTCCACCAGTTTCACCCTCCCCTTCAAACGATTGTACACCTGCCTGAAAACAACAACATCATAATAATAATAATAATATGTGACAGTGCATAAGAAAACCAGACATAATGGAATTTGGGCATAAATTGAGATTTTATTTTTTCATGGTGGAGCAAAGATTCCTTGTTAATACAGTGGAACCTCCCTTATAAGACCTCCCATTATAAGACTCCATCCCATATAAGACCTACCTCTCTGAGACATTGCCCTTCTTTGCAAGTATTAAAATTACCTCCCCTATAAGATTTTTGAAGGTCTTATAAGGGAGCTTCCACTGTACACAGAAAATTTAATTGAATGATCTTGTCGAATGATTGAAAAATGGTGTTTTACGTCCTCTCGGTCTGGAACAGACACATATGGGACATTTGTAGATACAAAGATGGTGGGAACAATACTGGAGGCAATACCCGGAGGCAGTGCAACACCAGTAAAGTCCCGACTTTTTAACAATACAGATAGGTGTAGCAGTAACCAAGCCTCGGTTAAACCTCATCTGAATTATCTTGTCTATGAATGAAAAATGGTGTTTTACGTCCTCTCGGTCATAAACACATATGGGACATTTGTAAATACAAAGATGGTGGGAACAATACTGGAGGCAATGCCCGGAGGCAGTGCAACACCAGTAAAGTCCTGATTTTTTAACAATACAGATATGTGTAGCGGTAACCACGCCTCGGTAAAACCTCATCGGCTATGGTACCGCTACAGTACGAATAGTATTGACTAATAATATTTTTTATATAACATTTATAATTATCTTGTCGACGAAAATGGTGTTTTACGTCCTCTTGGTCTGAATCAGACACATATGGGACATTTGTAAATACAAATATGGTGGGAACAATACTGGAGGCAATGCCCGGAGGCAGTATGAAACCAGTAAAGTCCCGATTTTTTTATTAATACAGATAGGTGTAGCGGTAACCATGCCTCGGGTAAACCTCATCGGCTATGGCACCGCTACAAGTAATTGAAGAACTGATAATTATCTTGTCTAGCTTTTATTTGATAATTATTTGAAGTTTGGCATTCAAAATACATCATTTGCAGAAATTGGGCAAAGAAGATACAACTTTGCCTCTTTGTTTCTATGGACGTGAGTTAGAAAACGATCAAATAAACAAAGAAATCATTCAAGATTGTCTTTCATGTTGTGGATACTGGAAGAACACATAGAAACAGACATAAATCAAGCAATCAATCAAGCAATCAATCAATCAATCTAATACCTTATAAGAGGGAAATAACTCTGTTCCTATGAATCCTCAGAACTACTTCTTGTAGTTGCTTCCCTTAGACCATCTCTAGTGTCTCCTATTTTGGTTTTTTTACTTCTTTGAATTGAATTACTTATCATCTTCGAATTTGATTCATTCCAACATGGCGGCGACCATATAGCTCACTTTATTCAAACATTAAATAAAGAAATGTTTATGTTTATAGTTTATATTATCGTCACGCTCATAAGATAAGTGCCTAACTCATTTTACAGTGTTTTGAGAAAAACGCAAAAAACGTCTCAGTATTTTATTAAGAACTTACACATCTAATTTTTTTCTATCAAAATGCAATCTGCTGATCTCAATCGATTGACAGCGTGAGTGATAAAAAAAACACAACTAAATGATACATAACTAGTTTATCAATCAGCAAAACAATGCATAACAACATTAAAATGTTGCTTAGCTTCGCACGCTTGAGGCAAGTCATTGTCTATCAAAAACGAAGCTTAATTGACTGTGAAAATCTCACCTGGACTTGGCGCCGCCATCTTTGTACAAACGTACCCAAGTTAGAAAAGAGAACGGCATATTTGCAACGTATCTATGGTGATCACTTCCGCTTTTCCAGGTGCTTCTGTACTTTCTGTCATGATAGATACCAGTCAGCCGATGTCCTATACACGCTTACGGCAAAATTGCCTAACTCTGAGTTAGGTATTTTTCTTATGAGCTTGACGTTATGCTTTTTACAATCATTTTTGTATTCATATACTAAACCAAGTCTGTCAAAACTTGCCTGGCTTTGTGATACTAGATCAAATTCATGACAAAGTGGTCAGCCCGTCGAGTGAGAAAGTTTTAGTTTTTTTCTGACGAAACGCATTTCATCAGATTATTTACATTGTGAAATGTTTGCGGCTCACTCGTTCAAAGTAAGAAGTCTCCAAAACTATACTGATTTATCTTTCACTCGGTACATGTTGCATGTTTGTATGATGCGCATTTGAGTTTTGGGCGATTTTTAGAAAATGACCTAACATAATGCGATCTGAGGGAGAAACTACGTAAGCGGGCGTATAGTTGTTAGAGTGAGAGAGGTGTGTGAAATATGTGTTAGAGAACTCAGGGAGAGGGGTGAGGGAGACAGAACTCGAGAGATATGAGAGAAGTTGGGGTACATTTAGTAAGACAGAATACTTTTATATTTACCCTATTTACGGATTATAGTAGTGAAGCTGAAGCAACATCAGCTGCACTACAAAGTACAGGCTCTACCAGTCACTCGTAATCACCATCTTTCTCTATGGGTGTGAAACATGGACTCTGCTGGCTGACTCCGAGAGAAAAATTCAAGCTTTTGAAACAAAATGCCTGAGAAAACTGCTGGGCATTACATACCTAGAACGCAAGACAAATGAATATGTCCGCAACAAGATCGCAGAGCTGGTTGGGCCACAAGAACACCTTTTGACGACGGTTAAACGTCGCAAGCTCATCTGGTTTGGCCACATCAACCGTCACGAATCACTGTCGAAGACCATTCTCCAGGGAACCGTGGAAGGGGGCCGCCGTCGCAGCCGACAAAAGAAGAACTGGGTCGACAATATCAAAGAATGGACCAACATGAACATGAATGACCTGATCCCGGCCGCCCACCAGAGGCAGAACTGGAGAATGTTGTCTGCTGCTGCGGCCCATCAATCCCCCCAACGGCCACAGCGGTCAAGGGACTAAAGGAAGGAAGGACGGACTATAAGGCAATACTTTTATTTCCTAGACTGAGACCCCTGCGCCTTATAATGTGACTGATAATATAGTAAGAAACTATAACAAAATCTGAATTTTGTGTCAAATTTGGGGGGTGCGCCTTACAATCAGGTGCGCCTTGTAGTCCGTAAAACACACTAATGCATGTATTTATAACTTTTTTCAATATAAATTTGTTTAGTTTCTTGCGTGTATGCTAGACATGTCAGCATGAAAGTTATCCATGTTTGATCTGAGGACTTCTTCTTCTTCTTCTGCAATCCCAGGCCATATGGCCAAGATGGTAAGGTACGTATCTGGATCTGGATTCGCACATCGAAGGAGCCTATGAAGGCTATAAACTCGACGAAAATTGTGTATATATGTCCGTTTTTCAATTTTCACTGGTCTCCCCGCTGCGTACAGACGATTTCGGAGGAGAGTCTTAGGACAAAAATAAAACAAAGTTGAGCTGAGTTGAGTTGAACACTTGGCCTCAGTCTGGGGTACTCACTTGCGGGGGAACTCCACCAGAAAGGTCAGGAAGATCTGCGCAGCAAAGTCCACCAGAGCCAGCTTGTAGAACTGCTGACCGACGTACGTCTCCCAGCACTGCACACAGAACGACAAATTGGATCTAGCATAAGAAAGTGCGCAGTAGGTGCAATACAATATGCGACCCAGCACCACGAAAGGGACATTAAGTCGCTGGGCTAGTTTCTCACAACAGGCTTGCAAATCAAAAATAATGTTTTGGGTCAGTTTTGAGTTATGGGTATTTTCGTGTTCTCTAACATCTTATCTTTCATAGTTATAAAGGATCATCTTTGTTATGGTCTCTAAATATTCCAAAAAGTGCTCTAAAATCAGTAGGTTGATGCATTTTCTTAGGATAGGATAGACTTTAGACTGTGATTTCTCAATATGGCCGATAATCACCTTACCAACTTTAAATGCTCGTAACTCTGCAACAAAAAATGATACAAGAATGGTTTTTATATCATTAGAAAGAGAATTGACCGAAGTTTCCAACTGTGCCATATTCTCAGAATGGTCAGTTTGACACTTAATAGCTGGGTGATGCTGGGTCACAAATTTATTTTCTGGGATAAATACGGGGATGCCGTGACAGGTACATATCTGCTCTACCTCTCCATTATGAGCACCAAACTAACAGCCATACTAAGGGTGTACCTGCACCGTGCTCTGAGCTCTGTTGGGGGACTCCACCACCACTTCTTCTGTCCCTCCCACAGGTAGTTTCCACACTGAGCATCAAACCAACGACACTAACGGGGGCGTTACCTGCACCGTGCTCTGAGCTCTGTTGGGGGACTCCACCACCACTTCTTCTGTCCCTCCCAGGGGTAGTTTCCACACTGAGCACCAAACCAACGACACTAACAGGGGCGTTACCTGCACCGTGCTCTGAGCTCTGTTGGGGGACTCCACCACCGTCCCGTTGACCAGCTTCTTCTGTCCCTCCCACAGGTAGTTTCCGCAGCACTGGTTGTCTCGGGTGCCCTCCTCGGCGCAGTCAAAGTCCCCCTTGTTGGCGGGCCACAGCAGGGTGTAGTACAGCGTGATGGTCAGGACCCCCAGCGAGGACAGGCGCAGGAACACCGTCCTGAGAAACCACACAGGGAAAGTATCGTAGTTCTTCTTCTTCTACCGTTGAGTATCTACAATCATCAGTTTGATTTTATGATACTATATGCGGTCAAGGTCCGAAGTCGGGCATCAAAAAGAGACAAAATAAAACAAAAACTTACTCTACGAAGCTGACCCAGCCAGTCGGGTCTCGCTGATCAAGCCCCCGATGTGATGCTGAGTCGGCAGGAACACCTAAACTAGGTGGTGGGGGTGTGGGGAATTTGCATCTTGATGGAGGACTAGAACGAGCCGGCTGAAGAGGCAGACACAGCCTCCTCAGGTAACGAGTTCCAGTCTTTGATGGTGCGCAGGAAGAAAGAACTTCTCCTGTATTCAGTCCGGCACTGGGTGGTGGATAGCTGCCGGCTGTGTCCTCTTCGTAGGCGAGTTGGAGCTGACTTCAGTTTTCAGACTATACGACCGTGTACACACATAAGCGGATATTCCGTGCGGAAACCCGTACGCAATCCATAAATAAGTGAAACAAAGCAGGGAAAAGATTTGCGCACGCGTCCGAATTTCCCCGATATGTGTAAGCTTTTATCCTTCTTTCTTCCACTTATTTAGGGTTTTCTGTACGGAACTTACGCATCTAATGTGAACCCGACCTTATCCTTCTTTCTTCCACTTATTTAGGGTTTTCTGTATGGAACTTACGCATCTAATGTGAACCCGGCCTTATCCTTCTTTCTTCCACTTATTTAGGGTTTTCTGTATGGAACTTACGCATCTAATGTGAACCCGGCCTTATCCTTCTTTCTTCCACTTATTTAGGGTTTTCTGTATGGAACTTACGCGTCTAATGTGAACCCGGCCTTATCCTTCTTTCTTCCACTTATTTAGGGTTTTCTGTACGGAACTTACGCGTCTAATGTGAACCCGGCCTAAGGCACTCCCCAAACTTTTACCCAAATTTCAGACTTTGGTATTACATAATAATAAAAAAATAATAATAATTGATAGCATTTCTATAGTTATCTTACACTCAAGGCGCTTCCATTCCATTAGTCTTTCGGATGAGACGATAAACCGAGGTCCCATGTGCCCATGCACTTAGCACACGTTAAACCCAGTGGCAACGAAAAAGTTGTCATTTGGTCAAAATTTAACCCCCCTTCCTTCCTCATCAGTCACACAAAACGCGCACGCATACACACAACAAAAGTTGGGTGGCGCGCCTCTGGCTGCGACGCGCTCTCCATGTGGGAGCAACCCGAATTTCACAGAAACGCCTCTGTGACTATAAAGTATCTAATACCTAATACCACAAAACATTATCACCCAATCATTCACCCAGGTAGGAAGATCAAGAAGGAAACATGCACAAACCGAATGAGCTTTGAAAGTAGTGAGTCATGAGTTTAGCTTTGAAAGTAGTGAGTCATGAGTTTAGCTTTGAAAGTAGTGAGTCATGAGTTTAGCTTTGAAAGTAGTGAGTCATGAGTTTAGCTTTGAAAGTAGTGAGTCTTGAGTTTAGCTTTGAAAGTAGTGAGTCATGAGTTTAGCTTTGAAAGTAGTGAGTCATGAGTTTAGCTTTGAAAGTAGTGAGTCATGAGTTTAGCTTTGAAAGTAGTGAGTCATGAGTTTAGCTTTGAAAGTAGTGAGTCATGAGTTTAGCTTTGAAAGTAGAGTCATGAGTTTAGCTTTGAAAGTAGTGAGTCATGAGTTTAGCTTTGAAAGTAGTGAGTCATGAGTTTAGCTTTGAAAGTAGTGAGTCATGAGTTTAGCTTTGAAAGTAGTGAGTCATGAGTTTAGCTTTGAAAGAAAGAGAGTCATGAGTTTAGCTTTGAAAGTAGTGAGTCATGAGTTTAGCTTTGAAAGTAGTCATGAGTTTAGCTTTGAAAGTAGAGAGTCATGAGTTTAGCTTTGAAAGTAGAGAGTCATGAGTTTAGCTTTGAAAGTAGAGAGAGTTGGTTCATGGCGGAGATCGACTGGGAGGAAAGAAAGACAGAGAGAAAGAGAGAAAGAAAGGAGTGTTGACCTGATGAGGGTGATCTTCAGCTGGAAGGCGGGCCAGTAGTCCTCCAGTTGAACCAGGATGTTGAAGACAGACAGAAAGAAAGAAAGAAAGAAAGACAGAAAGAAAGAAAGAAAGAAAGAAAGAAAGAAAGAAAGAAAGAGAGAAAGAAAGAAAGGAAAGAAAGAAAGAAAGAAAGAAAGAAAGAAAGAAAGAAAGAAAGAAAGAAAGAAAGAAAGACAGAAAGAAAGAAAGAGAGAAAGAAAGAAAGAGATAAAGAACTGCTGACCTGATGAGGGTGATCTTGAGCTGAAATGCGGGCCAGTAGTCCTCCAGCTGAACCAGGATGTTGAAGAAGACAGAAAGAAAGAAAGAAAGAAAGAAAAAGAAAGAAAGACAGACAGATAAAGAAAGGAGTGTTGACCTGATGAGGGTGATCTTGAGCTGGAAGGCGGGCCAGTAGTCCTCCAGTTGAACCAGGATGTTGAAGACAGACAGAAAGAAAGAAAGAGATAAAGAAAGAAAGAAAGAAAGAAAGACAGACAGACAGAAAGAAAGGAGTGTTGACCTGATGAGGGTGATCTTCAGCTGGAAGGCGGGCCAGTAGTCCTCCAGTTGAACCAGGATGTTGAAGACAGACAGAAAGAAAGAAAGAAAGAAGATAAAGAAAGAAAGAAAGAAAGAAAGACAGACAGAGATAAAGAAAGGAGTGTTGACCTGATGAGGGTGATCTTGAGCTGGAAGGCGGGCCAGTAGTCCTCCAGTTGAACCAGGATGTTGAAGACAGACAGAAAGAAAGAAAGAAAGAGAGAAAGAAAGAAAGAAAGAAAGAAAGACAGACAGAGATAAAGAAAGGAGTGTTGACCTGATGAGGGTGATCTTCAGCTGGAAGGCGGGCCAGTAGTCCTCCAGTTGAACCAGGATGTTGAAGAAGACAGACAGAAGAAAGAAAGAAAAGAAAGAGATAAAGAAAGAAAGAAAGAAAGAAAGACAGACAGAGATAAAGAAAGGAGTGTTGACCTGATGAGGGTGATCTTCAGCTGGAAGGCGGGCCAGTAGTCCTCCAGTTGAACCAGGATGTTGAAGACAGACAGAAAGAAAGAAAGAAAGAGATAAAGAAAGAAAGAAAAGAAAGAAAGAAGACAGACAGAGATAAAGAAAGGAGTGTTGACCTGATGAGGGTGATCTTCAGCTGGAAGGCGGGCCAGTAGTCCTCCAGTTGAACCAGGATGTTGAAGAAAGAAAGAAAGAGAGAAAGAGATAAAGAACTGCTGACCTGATGAGGGTGATCTTGAGCTGGAAGGCGGGCCAGTAGTCCTCAAACTGAACCAGGATGTTGAAGATCTCGGGGACGATGAAGTTGATGAAGGTGATGGTGAGGGAGGGCAGGAGCTGGATGATCAACAGCAGCAGCTGGTCCGTCGTCTTCTCCCGCAGCTGCCAAACATAATTTACTCACCTTCACTCTACACTCCCACCAAATGCAAAGACATTCAACTGCCAAGCACCCTGCCATGTGTATTGTTTGTGGGTTTTTTGGTATTTGGTTGGGTTTTTTTAATTTGGTATTTAGTATTTTCTACTCACAGAGTTTTCTCTGTGAAATTCGGGCTGCTCTGCCCCGGAGAGCTCATCGTCGCAAGCGCGGAGCCTACCAATTTTTTAAAAATTTAAAAACAAAAAATTTGGGGGGGGGGCAGGGTGAAGAGGGGATGTGGGAAGACTTGGGAAAACCTAGCTATCAATTTGGTCATACCAGGCAGTGGGATTTCTCCCTGCTCTTACGGACTTTTAACTCTGCCGTGATATTTTTTAACGCGCGTGAAGCACACGGGTCAGACTAGCTTCAAGTCCCCATCCGAAGAAAGTGCTTGTCCATTTTCAGAGCTTTGTCACTTGTTTCTTGAGATGCAGCGGACAACCAACGTCAAAAAAAATACATGGCGTTAGAAGAGTTTAACCCCCAATGGGGATACGGTGGGGGGGGGGGGGGGGGGGGGGGGGGGGGGGGGGGGGTCTTTCGTACAAATAGTTCCCCCACATTCTGGAAGTTCTGTGCTTGTAACTTCCTCTAATCCATCACTCTCTTTGACTCTGCCTTTTCCTTTTGCTTACTGTCATCTGCTATCTTTCTGCCTTACCGGTCCATTCTCCTCCCTTTGTTCTAGAAACTCTTAGAAAGATTTTCTTCAGCCGAAGTCGGACATGCACACACCACTCACGCTGGCTCCGCGACTAAGAGAACAGTGTCGTCAGTAGGGGGCTTAGTAGGTGGTGTCCTGAACAGGCTCCACTGAACTCCACCGAAGCGACTCAGCAGAAGTGCAGTGTCTCCTCGGTTGGTTGCCCCCTGACGCCCTAACATAGATTCGCTCCTCTGGGACCGCTGGTCTCGGATTCTGCGACCTGAACGTTGCGGAGGTGTGGCTGCGAGTTGGGACTCGGAATGAGCGGCGTGGGAGCAACGCGCCACTGTTCAGCCCAGAAGATGGGACAGCAAAAAACACCCAAAAAAAACCCAACCCCAACACACATGCACACACAGACAGTAAAGAAAATCGAAACCCATTACACACACAGTAACGATAATACAGTGGAATCTCCCTTATAAGACCTTAACAAATCATCCAAAATGAGGTCTTATAAGGGGGGGGGGGTCTTAAGGGAGGTAATTTTAATACTTACAAAGAAGGGCAATGTCTCAGAGTACAGTGGAACCTCACTTATAAGACCTTAAAAAATCATCCAAAATGAGGTCTTATAAGGGAGGGGTCTTATAAGGGAGGTAATTTTAATACTTACAAAGAAGGGCAATGTATTACCGAAGTAGGTCTTATGTTGGAGGGAGTCTTATAAGGGAGGTTCCACTGTACATACTGTATTTCTTCGGACCATAAGGTCTTTGCATAAGGCGCACCCCCCAAATTTTACCAAAATTTCAGATTTTGTTGTTATGTTTTCTTACCATTTTATCAGTCATATTATAAGGCGCAGTGGTCTGAGTCTGGGGAAAAACTATCGCCTTATATTCCGTAAAATACGGTGCACACCATGCACACAGTTATGATAATAATAATTACAAAAATATCCCTCTCACATCCAGGAGGCTGTTGGTGGTGAAGTAAATGAGGTAGATGCACCCGGCCAGGATGCAGACCACGGCAAAGTTGACAGCGATGCGCACAAACACCAGCTTCACCTTCTGAAGCCGAGTCCGGTTCTCCCTCTGCAAGCGCTTGATCTGCTCCAGAAGATCCGCCTGCACACAGCACAAAATAAACAACATTAGATGATTTTCTCTCTGTGTCTCTCTCTCTCTCTCTCTGTGTCTCTCTCTCTCTCTCTCTCTCTCTCTCTCTCTGTGTGTCTCTCTCTCTCTCTCTCTCTCTCTCTCTCTCTCTGTGTCTCTCTCTCTCTCTCTCTCTCTCTCTCTCTCTCTCTCTCTCTCTCTCTCTCTCTCCAACGGCAGGTTAGGTTCTCCCTCTGCAAGCGCTTTGTCTGCTCCAAAAGGTCTGCCTGAACACAACACACACAAAAAACAACTTTGGAAGATTTATCTTTGTCTCTGTCTCTCTTTCTCTCTCTCTCTCTCTCTCTCTCTCTCTCTCTCTCTCTCTCTCTCTCTCTCTCTCTCTCCAATGGTAGGTTCGGTTCTCCCTCTGCAAGCGCTTGATCTGCTCCAGAAGATCCGCCTGAATACAGTCAACACAAAACAACAAGAAAACACTAGCTTCACATGGTAAGAATGTGTCAGTACACCAAACACTAGGTCACACCAAAACCCAGACATTTTTTTGTATCGCACAACACTAAATGCTCTTGAAAATTCCATCTTAGCTTTTTTCATCAATACAAAAGTGTATGAGAGAGAGAGAGAGAAGAAAAAAAAAAGAAGAAAAAAAAGTAGATTTAAAAAAAAAAAGTAAAGTGCGTTCAGAATGGTAAAAAAAAAAAAGGTCCCAAACTCCACCAGTGTAGAGTGGTACGCTACCATGAAAGTGGATGAAGATCACAAAAGAGGAGATTTTTTCAGCCGAGAAACGTTCCCCAAGATTTTTTTCAGCCGAGTTTTCAGCTAACTAACGTCAAAGTTTTGTTCAGCGGGAAGGGCTAATCTATTCCAAAACTTTGGTCGCCACAAATATCCTTCCACCCACATTTTCAGCTAACATCGCTACTTTTGTTGAGCGGGAGCTACTCATTTCGCCTTCCTTCGCACAAATGAAGCGAGTGAGCTAAAGCGACTTCCGGTTAACCAGTTTGAGAATCGCCAAATAGAGACTTGTAGATATAAGAATACGGCAAGATCGGTCCTTTACTTCTATACAAACATATTTTGAAAACATTCCACAGATTTTCCGCAAAAAGCGGAATTCTTTCATGCCTGCACTTTACACTGTTTGCACCACTCTACACAGGTTTATACAGCACCAACCTTATTCATTTATTGGTGTTTATTGGTGTAAAGTAGCTCAGTGGTAGCGCGTTCGTCTCCTGTCAAGTAAACCCCGAGTTTGAACCTTTGTACCGGGGATTTTTCCTCTCACTTTGCACTAGGCCTTACGGTCTGAACGCGGAGTCTTTCGGATGAGATGATAAACCGAGGTCACCGTGTGCCCATGCACTTAGCACACGTTAAACCCAGTGGCAACGAAAAAGTTGTGATTTGGTCAAAATTTAACACCCCCACCCACCTTCCTTCCTCAACCGTCACACAAAAATCGCATATAAAATAAAACAATTGGCTTTGACACACTCTCCAGGTGGGAGCAACCCGAATTTCACAAAGACGCCTCTGTGACTATAAGGTACCTAATACCTTAAACTCTTGGCAGAGGATGTTCCGTTTGTTGTGGACACACTTCTCTCTCTTTAGTTCTCTCTGTACCAACCTTAAACTCTTGGCAGAGGATGCTCTGTTTGTTGTGGACACACTTCTCTCTCTTTAGTTCTCTCTGTACCAACCTTAAACTCTTGGCAGAGGATGCTCCGTATGTTGTTGACACACTTCTCTCTCTTTTCAGTTCTCTCTGTACCAACCTTAAACTCTTGGCAGAGGATGCTCCGTATGTTGTTGACACACTTCTCTCTCTTTTCAGTTCTCTCTGTACCAACCTTAAACTCTTGGCAGAGGATGCACCGTTTGTTGTTGACACACTTCTCTCTCTTTAGTTCTCTCTGTACCAACCTTAAACTCTTGGCAGAGGATGCTCTGTTTGTTGTGGGCGCACTTCTCTCTCTCTAGTTCTCTCTGTACCAACCTTAAACTCTTGGCAGAGGATGCTCTGTTTGTTGTGGGCACACTTCTCTCTCTCTAGTTCTCTCAGTACCAACCTTAAACTCTTGGCAGAGGATGCTCTGTTTGTTGTGGGCGCACTTCTCTCTCTCTAGTTCTCTCAGTACCAACCTTAAACTCTTGGCAGAGGATGCTCTGTTTGTTGTGGGCGCACTTCTCTCTCTCTAGTTCTCTCAGTACCAACCTTAAACTCTTGGCAGAGGATGCTCCGTTTGTTGTTGGCACACTTCTCTCTCTCTAGTTCTCTCTGTACCAACCTTAAACTCTTGGCAGAGGATGCTCCGTTTGTTGTGGGCGCACTTCTCGTGGGCAATGCAGTAGTCCCAGCCGCATATGACGCTGTTGGTGAAATGGACCGTGGACTGTTCTTCGTCCATCACCGTCTCCTTCACACTGCTGCTGGAGCTGTTAGAGAAAGGCATTCTTGTCATTGTCATCATCATCATCATCATTGTCATCATCATCATCATCACAATCCTCAATATCTCCAGACCATTTTCTCTGATTGAGTCCAACAAGTCTCTGTTAACTGTTATACATAAATGAGTTCTCTCTCTTTCTTTCTTTCTGTCTTTCCCTCTTTCTCGATCACTCAGACAGGTTCATGTCATATGAGCGCAGATGAGTCATGCTGCCATTATGCAGCTAACTAACGAAATAACATGCCCAGCTTGTCCAACTTCGGCTGGTTGATAATTTCAGTTTTTCTCTAACAGTGAAGGGGTTAACTCATTCAAGTCGTTCCAGCCATATATGTCCGGAATTAATAGACAGCTGGCAATTTGAGGCATTTGCTTCAAGGGAAGTAAATCTGTGTGCACACCATACCTTGGTCACTTCAACTCGCTTCACTCCCTTAGACCACAATTTTGCCTCCGACATTGCTTTTGTAGTGGTTTGTTTTGGGGTAACCAATCGGTGTAGAGAGTTTTTCTATATAAAGTCTATATATATAAAAAAAAGTCTGATCTATACCACTTCCCTATGTCTAAACCTGAAGTAAAAACCCGTAATCTTCTTTCATTTCTCCTTTTGTTTATGTATGTTTTGGTTGTGTGTATGGCTGGAGTGATTTGGTAGGTTTCTTTAATAATAGACGATTTTTAGAAAAAAACCTGGGGAGAGCATTTTGTGAAAATTAGAGCTGCTTACCTCCATTACTTGGTCAAATACCATAGCAACAACACAACAATGGCGGTGAAGCTTGAAACCGCAGGATGCGAGTCAGCGACTTGCAAACATTTTGTAGAAAAATGAGGGGTGGCCAGTGGCCACAAACTGATAAAACTTGCAAAATGTGACGTAAAAATATAAATGACATAATTTTTTTAAATGACGCACAGTGTTCTAAGTGCTGTATGTCTGCTCAAACGCACGAGTCGATAGGCTACGAGAGCTGATGGTAGAGTGACTTCCCCTGTTTGACCGATTGAATTAGTCCAGATCACTCCCACACACCATGAAATTACTCTAATTATATATTTCCGAACAATTCCTATTCAAGATCTTTGCGATGATAATGAGTTAATGGTGGGTGAACTGCAGAAGTGCACTGACTTGACCAGGATGAGGATGAAGGTGATGGCGAAGGTGACCAGTGTGGCCATGAGGTAGGCCAGGCTCATGTTGTAGTTGTAATCCCCCCCGGCATACGTGCGGTTGTGGTAGTAGCCGTAGAACATGCTGGTCTGCTCCATCCAGCCCTGTGAGGGGGAGAAACAAAAAATTATATCACCAATACAAAAAATATTACCAATACCGGAGAAAAGCATCGCCGTATAGTCTGCAAAAGCGCATTGAGCTTTAAGGCAATGTGCTATATGTTTCCTTAATAAATAAATAAATAAGTAAAATACAGTACGGTAAGAAGTCCAGCACTTTGTCGCCCACAGATTCGTTGTCGGGAGAAAAGCATCGGCATATAATCCGTAAAAT
>CM065682.1:80875786-80883286 GCA_017654935.2 Phymorhynchus buccinoides
TCCACCGAAGTGACTCAGCAGCAGTGCAGTGTCTCCTTGGTTGGTTGCCTCCTGACGGCCTAACATAGATTCACTCCCCTTGGACTGCTGGTCTCGGATTCTGCGACTTGAACAAACCCGGGTGTAGCTGCGAATTGGGATTCAGAACGAGCGGCGTGGGAGCAACGCCACTGTACGGCCCAGAAGATGGGACAAAAAGAAGAACAAAGTATTTATACGGAGCTGAATCTTGATAGAAATCAAATAAAAGCGCACACACACACACACGTTAGCATTCATAACGCATTCAAACAAAAACGCAATATAAAGCGAACACACACGGATGACATAAATTGAATACAGCAGAAACAGACCTGATGGCAAGAGAGAGAAGAGAAAGAGAGCGGGTACACGCATGCACACACATGCATGCACACACAAGCATGCATGCATGCACTCACACATACATGTACACACGCACACAGACATGCACACATGTGCACGCATGCATGCACATACACGCACAAGCATTGACACACACACACACACACACATTGCACACACATATGCGAACACAGATACACGCACACACACATGCAAGCACAAACATGCACGCATTCATGCACTCACACAAGTATGTGCACACACACACGCACACAGACATACACACACAAGCACGCATGCATGCACATACACGCACGTGCATTGATACACACACACACATCGCACACGCACGCACACACACACACACACATATGCGCCCACAGACACACACACACATATACACACATGCATGCAGATACATATGCGCTCACATAGTATGCATGCACACACGCACACGCACACACACACACACACAGTACTTTTTTTCAATCAAATTGATACCAGAGAATTATTCTATTTTGTCCTTGATACCGTTGTTAGTCCCCGAGCCGAAGGTTCGGGGAGCTATTGTTTTTGTCTGGTCTGTCCGTCCGTCTGGTGTCCGTTCGTCCGATATCCGTCCGGTGTCCGTCCGGCATGCCTCCGTCCGTCCGGCTATTCGTCCGTTTTTCTCAAAAACTATTCAGTCCATCATCATGAAATGTGGTATACTAGTTTGCCAAGATGCAAGCTATCCACTGATGTATTTAGTTTTACATTAAGGTCAAGGTCGCGCCAGTTACGGGGTTCAAACCCCGTTTTTTTCCACAACATTTCTTGATGAATGGTCATTAATTTTTCTGTGCGCGCGTGTGCGCATGATCGCGCGCGCTCAAATCACGGGTCCGAACCCCAAGGCTATATATAAAAAACTATTCAGTTACGTGCTGTTTTGATGCGTTTTTATGTAGTTATGTGCTGTTTTGATGTATGTGTACAGCCGACACATGGGGACTTCGCAGCCGCTCAGCGTTGCACTTGTTGCTGTTTCTCTCTCTGTAACTCTCTCTCTCTCTCTCTCTCTCTCTCTCTCTCTCTCTCTCTCTCTGCTCTCTCTCTCTCTCTCTCTCTCTCTCTCTCTCTCTATCTGCCTATCTCTCTCTCTCTCTCTCTCTCCCTCTCTCTCTCTCCCTCTCTCTCTCTCTCTCTCTCTCTCGCTCCCTCTGCCTCTCTCTCTCTCTCTCTCTCTCTCTGCCTCTCTCTCTCTCTCTCTCTCTCTCTCTCTCTCGCTCCCTCTGCCTCTCTCTCTCTCTCTCTCTCTCTGCCTCTCTCTCTTTCTCTCTCTCTCTCTCTCTCTCTCTGCCTCTCTCTCTCTCTCCCCTCTCTCTCTCTCTCTCTCTCTCTCTCTCTCTCTCTCTCTCTCTCTCTCTCTCTCTCTCTCTCTCTCTCTCGCTCTCTCTCTCTCTCTCTCTCTCTCTCTCTCTCTCTCTCTCTCTCTCTCTCTCTCTCTCTCTCTCTCTCCCTCTCACACACACAACCCCATTTCTGTATCATTTCATCCCCTTTCTCACAGCCCGGAGCCATGAGATCAGTGACCCTTCTGGTTTACAACAAGGCCCACAGTAGGCAATAATACATCACAGCCTTATCAGATAGCCAGTTGGTTATTACAATATCAGCTGCCATTTGTCTCTGGCACTGACTCATCTTCTCTTGCCTGAAAGTCCAAGGGCACCATTAGCATAGCATGACGAAGATAATCAGAATGAGTTCTGGGCTGCATAGGTTAAATGTCTGGCTTATTCCAACACCACCACCCTTCCCACCCACCCCCATTATCACGCCACGGGCACCTTTCCCCATCTGTTTTATTTCTCTCTTAAGGTAAACAAAATGGTATAATGTTTCTATATCAGCCAGCATTTGGGGCATACCTTTTCCTAATACATGTATTTACAGGTTCTAAGCATGCCTACATGGCATGGCATGATTATGAGCTGTGGGTTAATTTCACTGACACAGCTCTCTCCTTTCTTCAAGGCATACACAAAAATCATAAATTTAATATTGGTCACCCCCATGTGGGGATACCGGGGGGGTCTTTTGTATAAATAGTTCCCCCACCTTCTGGAACTTCTGTGCTTGTAACTTCACCTAATCTGTCACTCTCTTTGACTCTGCCTTTTCTCTTTGCTTGCTGTCGTCTACTATCTTTCTGCCTTACCGGGGTCCATTCTCCTGCCTTTTTTCACGAAACACTTTCAAAAACATTTCCTCCAGCCGAAGTCGGACTTGCTGGGCCTAACTATTTCTTAGTTAGGCGCGTAACGGCAGCATGATGCATCTACGCTCATAATAGACAGGAAACTGTCTGAGCGATCGCAGAAGAAGAAGAAGAACATTGGTCAAAAATCTAACATAAACATGATTTCAGATGCCACCCCCCCCCCCCCAACCCCACCCCCTCCCACCCCCCCCCCCCCCCCCCCCCCCCCACCCCCCCCCCCCCCCCCCCCCCCCCCCCCCCCCCCCCCCCCCCCCCCCCGAAAAAAAATAAATCTTCCAAATCATCTTTCTCCTTTGAGCTCCTCCGAAATCGGAATGTCGGCTGTACGCAACGGGGAGACCAGTGAAAAGTGAAAACCGGACACATATGTACCTTTAACATTATGGCCATATGGCCTGGGAACGCAGAAGAAGAAGACGATGCCTTCTCCGCTCTACACGAATACTAATGAGTAAGTGTGCCCGCTTCCTGGGCCTGCCTTGTTTTCAATAGTACTCTATGTGAGTTTGTGTCCTCACTTGCCCTGCTCACATTTTTTAAGGCTAGACAAACAAAATAATATAATAATAATAATAATATAATAACATTACATTTATATAGCGCTTTATCTCAAAAGAGCCCAAAGCGCTTTACAACCAAGTGTTCAACAATAAGCAGACAACAACATTATTCAAGAATGACACAGCCAGCAACAGCACATGCACTTAGCAGCACACACAGACACCCCCACATACATACAGTGACACACACGCGCGCACGTGCGTATGCAAGCATGCACACGCACACATACACATAACACACACATAAGCATATACTCGATCTTTATCTTACGTTCAGTAAATGACAGACACTAGGTTACACAGACACACATACAGACAACTGCACACACACACACACACACACACACACACACACACACACACACACACACACACACACACACACCCCATACAGACACACACACAGACACATATGGACACACACACATGCATGCATGACACACATGCGCTTACACACTCTCTCTCTCTCTCTCTCTCTCTCTCTCTCTCTCTCTCTCTCTCTCTCTCTCTCTCTCTCTCTCTCTCTCTCTCTCACACACACACACACACACACACACACACACACACACACACACACACACACACACACACACACACACACACACACACACACACAAAAACCAACAACACATACTTTCTATTCAATCTTAATCTCTCCCTTAAACGACGACTTTGTTGATCATTTACTCGCTTGTTTGTCAACACATGCTCGAATCGTTCATTGACAAAGTCATACAATTTCAGCAAGATTTAAAGAACGGTTTTGAATATATGAAGCAAAAAGTAAAAGTACGGGTGAAACCACACCCACAGGGGTACGGGAAGGGTTAAGGTTTGTATGCTGAACAAACAAAACATGCCATAAACCTACCCTCTCCAACCCCTTCCTATCTTTCTTTCTCTTTCCCAATGTTTGACAAAAGTCTAACTCTACTGTCCCTGTTGTCAGAGGCCTTCTATTCATAGAAGAGAGAGCATTGTGTCCACCTGTTTTGCTCCAATAACTTACCCTCCCCCCACCCACCCCTGTAGCAGGACAAGAAGAAGAAAATAGTGGTCATTTTTCACAAACTAGCTCTGACAGCACCAGCCCATAATCAGGCCAGTTTTTGTGTACAATGAGAGACTTAGTGCGATTTTTCTCACACCAGAGGGCATGACGCTCGTGTGGGGCTAATCCTCTCTATATTATTAGTTGGGGATAAAGAAAGAGAGAGAGACAGTGAGTGATCCTACCATCACTCTCTCTCTCTCACTACGCCCAAGTAAGAAAATCGCGTGATAAGCCCCTAGTGCATTGACTGCCCTCTGGCGTGAAAAATATCGCCATAGGTTGACCATTGTGGCTTAGTGGAATTCTGTCTAAATCCATGCCTCTGCCAGTCTGTCAGTCTGCCTGCCTGTCTGTCTGTCTGTCCTTCTCCTCTCTCTCTCTCTCTCTCTCTCTCTCTCTCTCTCTCTCTCTCTCTCTCTCTCTCTCTCTCTCTCTCTGCTTCTCTTTGTCTGTGTCTACCTGTCTGTCAGTCTGTGCGTATGTCTGTTAGAAAGAGAGAGACAGAGACAGACAGACGGAGAGACAGAGAGAGAAAGAGAGCCAGACAGAGACAAAGAGACAAAGAAAGAGAGACAGACAGAGACAGACAGACAGAGATAAATCAAAGATGTCCTATACTCACTTTCCAGGCGGCACTGGCCACCAGACTGGGGTCGAAGTCCGCATACCTCTCCCTGAAATCACAAACAACAAAATACCTCATGAGTCATTCTATTGGTCGTCATTGTCATTTCAACATCAATACGTTCGCACGTGCATTCACACACAAACATACATACACATACACACACACATACACGCGCGTGCGCGCGAGCACACACGCACACGCACACACACATACACACACATAAGAGACAGACACACACACACACACTCACCCACGCATACTCACACACACACATACACACACACACACACACACACATACACACACACACACACACACACACACACACACACACACACACACACACACACACACACACACACACACACACACACAACACACACACACACACACACATATACACACCCCATAACACACGCATACACGCACAAGAGAGAGAGAGAGAGAGAGAGAGAGAGAGAGAGAGAGAGAGAGAGAGAGAGAGAGAGAGAGAGAGAGAGAGAGAGAGGGGAGAGAGAGAGAGAGAGAGAGAGAGTTAAATATTCTGTGTAAAGATATCGATTTTGACATAATTACAATAGGTAACCCTACCTAAACCCCACCCAGGCACCATCTGGAGTCATAACGATTGCACAAGTGATAACAACAACAACAACGCTACCGACAACAACAACAAGAAGAACAAGAAGAACGAAGGATGCGGGGTTGTCACTGGCGCGTTAAATGTGCATTTTATGGGGTACTTCCTAACACCGAGACTGGCCGAAAATGGTCCGTTTCAGTCCGTTTCGGTCCGTTTCAGTGCCCGTTTTGGTCCGTTTCAGTCCATTTCAGTGTCCATTTCGGTCCATTTCAGTGTCCATTTCGGTCCATTTCAGTGTCAGTTTCGGTCCATTTCAGTGTCCGTTTCGGTGCCCGTTTTGGTCCGTTTCAATGTCAGTTTTGGTGCCCGTTTTGGTCCGTTTCAGTGTCCGTTTCGGTCCATTTCAGTGTCCGTTTCGGTCCGTTTCAGTGTCCGTTTCGGTCCATTTCAGTGTCCGTTTCGGTCCATTTCAGTGTCCGTTTCGGTCCATTTCAGTGTCCGTTTCGGTCTATTTCAGTGTCCATTTCGGTGTTTGGAAGTACCGCAGGTAACAGGTGGTCACGAGATAATGATGCCAGCTGAAACAGTCTGGTACCATAATAGTGAGTGCACCTTACACAGTTAACACGGGAAACTAACGCGTAACTTGGAACAAACAGAGCCTCGTTTTGCCACTTGGGTCTACTTTACGTACATGTTACTACCCGTGATAACTGCTTAAGACAGACTCGTGGTTACGGTGCCTGGCCACTTTGCAGGGTTTATCCTTTGGTTTATCTACCTACCTCCGTGTTGATCACAGCTTGTAGTCTGTTCATCTATAAACCTGCTTGCGTGCTGTGTTGTCTGTCTGTCTGTCTATATATTAAAGTTAACTATCTTGTTTTTAAATCGGGATTTCCTGGTATTGCAGTACCTCCAGGATCGTCCCACTATCTTTATAGCTGCCAATATCCCATTTGCGCCTGTTCCAGGCCTGAGGACGTTAAACGGGCTCTCATATATCTGTCTATGTATGTCTGTCTATCTGTCTGTCTGTCTATCTGTCAGTCTGTCTATCTCTCCCTCTCCTCTCTCTCTCTCTCTCTCTCTCTCCTCTCTCTCTCTCTCTCTCTCTCTCTCTCTCTCTCTCTCTCTCTCTCTCTCTCTCTCTCTCCAATTCATGTCTATCTGCCTGTCTGTTTATTACCGTATGTCTGTCTCTCTCTCTCGCTCTCTCTTCTCTCTCTCTCTCTCTCTCTCTCTCTCTCTCTCTCTCTCTCTCTCTCTCTCTCTCTCTCTCTCTCTCTCTCTCTCTCCAATTCATGCATACACGCCTGCCTGTCTATTACCGTCTGTCTGTCTGTCTGTCGTCTCTCTCTCTCTCTCTCTCTCTCTCTCTCTCTCTCTCTCTCTCTCTCTCTCTCTCTCTCTCTCTCTCTCTCTCTCTCTCTCTCTCTCTCTCTCTCTCTCCTCCCCCCCCCTCACTCTCTCTCTCTCTCCCTCCCCTCTCTATCTCCACCCCGCTCTCTTTCTCTCTCCCTCTCCCCTCTCTCTCTATATATATTCATGTATCTTGATATGTATTAAGGACAGATTGGAAGAATAGGCGTTACCTAAAATCTATATCCTTGGAAAATAAAGTTTAAGTTTTCTGTCTCTGTGGGGTGTGGAGTCGGGGTTAAAACGCCTTTCTTCATAAATAATAATTATATTGTCCTCAGCCAGCAAATCAGTAGTTGTAATTATGATGTGGACATACAATGGCTTTTTCAGCTTTAAAAACCCCATCTCTGGAACACTGCACTCATTCCTTGCAGTAATTTGAGCTTTTGAGGCCAAGCCAGCTGATACAGGCTTTGAATCACGGACCACTGCGCAACAATGAGGATGGGTGATGGTAGGCTGAGGGAGCAATGGTCGGGTGGGATGTCTATTCGGGGTACATCGTTGGGGGGGGGGGGGGGGGGGGGGGGCAGGAAATAAGTTGGTGTGGGGGAGGGGGTGTAAGAAAACGAAAGAAAGTGAAAGGAAGAAAGATAAAGAAGGAAAAGAAAAAAGAAAGAA
>CM065682.1:80888286-80898286 GCA_017654935.2 Phymorhynchus buccinoides
TACTTAAATAATGCATTATTTAGCTAAATAATGCTTTATTTAGCTAAATAATGCATTATTTAGGATATTGAAAAATAAATGACTTTCTTTACACGTAGAATGCCATACTAGTGCTCCGTCTACATAGAGTGGCGCTGTACAATAAAGATGGTGCTCTCTTCGTTGCTTTAACTCTTCCCGTACCCCGTGGAAACAATAGGGCATTTGCCGCGAGTGTTCGTTCTCTATAGGCCTCTGCAACGAGGGTTATTAACGCCCTTGACAGTGAGTGATGCCCTTGCTGGTCAGTACTGACAAGGGCATTCACTCTTGCGAAAGGCAGCCATTTAGTGGCATCAAATAGGGGTTATTGGCGAGAGTTATCCCCCTGTTTGGTCAGTACTGAACCATCTTCCCCCACCCACCAAGGGCATTCACTCTTGCAGACCCCAATAGTAGACTACTAATTTGCCCGCACTCGTTCTGCCCGAGTTACGCTGACCTTTCTAATTCAACTCTCTAAATTCAAGGTCGCCCTCGCGTGGCAAATGCCCTATTGCATGCATACTCTAACCTTTTGCCTCATAGTTCCACAACCGTTCGCTCAATCTTCATAAAATTGCATGGCTTGGTCAAGGAAACATGTGACCATCTACAGCCCCCCCCCCCCCCCCCCCCCCCCCCAATCGTGCATTTGTGTTGAAAAACAAGCGAGTAATAAACAAGGGCGTCGCTTAAGCGCGACCACAAAGAGTGGCGTGACCGCCTCGTCGCGATTATTGGCCACTGCAACGACCACCTTTTGCAAGAGTGAATGCCCTTGGTGGGTGGGGGAAGATGGTTGAGTACTGACCAAACAAGGGAGTAACTCTCGCCAAAAAAACACTATTTGAGGCCACTTAATGGCTGCCTTTTGCAAGAGTGAATGCCCTTTTGGATACTGATCAACAAGGGATTAACTCTTGCCGTCAAGGGCGTTAATAGCCCTAGTTGCAGTGGCCAACACTGCCAGATTGACATAAATACCCTAGTACAAGTTAGTTAGTTAGTCTGTTATAGTCCCGTCAACAGCAATGGTTATCTCAGGACTGTCACCGCGTAAAGTTCTACCACGTATAGCAAAACACAAATCCAAGAATCTTAACAACGTACAAAACCTGAAAACAAAAAATGTAGTACAATTCATAACATGACACTTCCATCATTATACCCTATAGCACATAAGTCCACACAGTGCTGGAAACAAAGGCCAATGTATATTAAAAGTAAACAAGTAAACTTAGACAAAATTAAACATATAGAAAGCATAACCAAACTAGGTATTTATCGGGTGAAAAGATATTACTTGTCTACAACTTGTTTGTTTAGTTCTTTACACTCAAAGCTATTGCTTCCCTGTCAGAACCTTCACAAACAGCAAACAAAACTGCATCGATTTATCAAGAAACATAACTCAAACTCAACTTTATTGTCTCTGATAAGAGAAATTGCAAGTGGCAACGACTGCGATTTTGACATTAAAACAAACAAAAGACATAACATTATAAAGCATATAAAATGTTACACTATAGATACAAAGATATGCCTACCCGCCTGCACACAATCAAACACCCAATAATATAAAGTTACCCCAAAAATGCTAAATACAAAACATTGCATAATATAATCACATCAACACAAACTCACATACAATTATATAGTTTCATGCTGATACGCATACCGATTGCCTTGTAGGAACGCCTCATTATAGTTATACTCTTCTTATTCTTATTCTTCTTTCCATAACGCCATAATGGATAAGTACGTATGTGTCCGCTTTCCAGTTTCCACTGGTCTCCCAGCTGCTGACAGCCGACACATTCCGATTTCGGAGGAGCTCAAAGGAGAACACGATTTGGAAGATTAATAAAAACAAAAAAGGCAGGAGAATGAGCCGGTAAGTCGGAAAGGTAGCAGATGACAGAAAGCAAAGAGAAAAGGCAGAGTCAAAGAGAGTGACAGATTAGAGGAAGTTATAAGCACAGAACTTCCAGAAGATGGGGAAATATTTTTACAAAAGACCCCCACCCACCCCACCCCGGTATCCTTATGGGGAGAGTTATACCCTGGTAACTCCCAGCACTGCCTCATACACGTTAAAAAAAACAACACAAAAACAAGTGCAACGCCGAGCGGATGCAAAGTCCCATCGCAGCATCGCCGAGGTACTCCGAAATCGGAATGTGTCGGTTGTACGCATACATAAAAACGCATCAAAACAGCACGTAACGACATAAAAACGCATCAAAACAGCACGTAACTGAATAGTTTTTTTTTATATATAGCCTTGGGGTTCGGACCCGTGATTTGAGCGCGCGCGATCATGCGCACACGAGCGCACAGAAAAATTCATGACAACTGTGTTATAGACCATTCATCAAGAAATGTTGTGAAAAATACTGCATTAAAATACATGCAAAACTTCGCGAGATATTAGCGATTATGTGTTTCGGGGTTTGAACCCCGTAACTGGCGCGACCTTGACCTTAGTGTAAAACTAAATACATCAGTGGATAGCTTGCATCTTGGCAAACTAGTTTACCAAATTTGATGATGATAGACTGAATAGTTTTTGAGAAAAACGGACGAATAGCCAGACGGACGGAGGCACGCCGGATGGACGGACACCGGACGGACACCGGACGGACACCGGACGGACACCGGACGGACCAAACAAAAACAATAGCTCCCCGAGCCAAAAAAAATCAGCAATGCAATTATCTTTCTACAAAACTGCATAACTGGAACATTTAGCAACATTCCCAGAAGCATGCTCTCAATGTGAAAAGAGGACTGCAACACATTAGCAAGCAACATTACTGCTGGCCAGGCAAGCCATAAACAACCCCCTGTGGATCCACTCACAGACATCTTAAAGGTGGACCCTGACGGGTGAGTTTTTGCAAGAAACACGTCGAGATCACCAGAAAGACAGCCTTTTCAAGGATCGGAACACTCACTTTGCTCTTCTTTCCTATAAATCAAACCGTCAAAACGGCGATTCTTCCTTGGCGGAGATGCCGGAGAGAGTAGCCATTTTAGATGGGGTGGGTGAAGGACACTCATTGTGTTTCTTACAAAACCTCATCCGTCAGGGTGCCCCTTTAAAGAGGTTTGGGCTTTTTGGCTCCAGGCAGTCTTTACACAGCAGGACAGAAAACAGGTTGGTAATGGGAACCAGCTGCCAGAGCTAAAACAAGTCTGGTACCATTGGTTTTAATGTTTTTGTTACAGACACCTATATACCACTTACAGGGGCGTAGCATCCAGGTCAGGCACTCAGGCCAGAGCCTGACCACTTTTTCCCTTTCAAGTCAAGTCAAGTCAAGTCAAAATTACCTTTATTGACTTCTTCTTCTTCTTCTTCGTTCGTTCGTTCAGACAGTTTCCTGTCATATGAGCGTAGATGCGTCATGCTGCCGTTATGCGCCTAACTAAGAAATAGTTAAGCCCAACACGTCCGACTTCGGCTGAAGAAATCTTTGTAAGAATTTATAGAACAAAAGGCAGGAGAATGGACCAGTGAGACAGAAAGATAGCAGATGACAGTAAGCAAAGGGAAAAGGCAGAGTTGAAGAGAGTGACAGAATTAGAGGAAGTCACAAGCACAGAACTTCCAGAAGGTGGAGGAACTATTTGTACAAACGATACCCGGTATCCCCACGGGGGTCTTTATTGACGATCAAGCAGTAAGCTACAAGCTTCTTCTTTTTTTTTATCCTGTCGTCATGAAAAGTTTAAAAATACTGAATCAAATAAAATGTAAATATCAACAATGAAAATTGGCGTAAGGAACCAAAGCACAATGAACAAATATCAAAACAAATCATACATAGATCATGACTAGCACATACAATATGTACAAAATATAAATACAATTGTAATGATAGTCTGAAAGGGAGAGAGCAAGAGGTGGTGGGACCAGAACAAAGATTGAGACATAGAGGCTGATAGAGACACCGTAAAGAAGAGACAAAGGACAAGGATTGAGACATAGAGGCTGATAGAGACACCGTAAAGAAGAGACAAAGGACAAGGATTGAGACATAGAGGCTGATAGAGACACCGTAGAGAAGAGACAAAGGACAAGGATTGAGACATAGAGGCTGATAGAGACACCGTAAAGAAGAGACAAAGGACAAGGATTGAGACATAGAGGCTGATAGAGACACCGTAAAGAAGAGGACAAAGAGACAAGGATTGAGACATAGAGAGGCTGATAGAGACACCGTAAAGAAGAGACAAAGGACAAGGATTGAGACATAGAGGCTGATAGAGACACCGTAGACAGAAGAGACAAAGGACAAGGATTGAGACATAGAGGCTGATAGAGACACCGTAAAGAAGAGACAAAGGACAAGGATTGAGACATAGAGGCTGATAGAGACACCGTAAAGAAGAGACAAAGGACAAGGATTGAGACATAGAGGCTGATAGAGACACCGTAAAGAAGAGACAAAGGACAAGGATTGAGACATAGAGGCTGATAGAGACACCGTAAAGAAGAGACAAAGGACAAGAGACATAGATTGATAGAGACATAGAGGCTGATAGAGACACACCGTAAAGAAGAGACAAAGGACAAGGATTGAGACATAGAGGCTGATAGAGACACCGTAGAGAAGAGACAAAGGACAAGGATTGAGACATAGAGGCTGATAGAGACACCGTAGAGAAGAGACAAAGGACAAGGATTGAGACATAGAGGCTGATAGAGACACCGTAGGATTGAGAAGAGACAAAGGACAAGGATTGAGACATAGAGGCTGATAGAGACACCGTAGAGAAGAGACAAAGGACAAGGATTGAGACATAGAGGCTGATAGAGACACCGTAGACAAAGAGGAGAGACATAGAGGCTGATAGAGACAGTAAAGAAGAGACAAGGACAAGGATTGAGACATAGAGGCTGATAGAGACACCGTAAAGAAGAGACAAAGAACAAGGATTGAGACATAGAGGCTGATAGAGACACCGTAAAGAAGAGACAAAGAACAAGGATTGAGACATAGAGGCTGATAGAGACACCGTAAAGAAGAGACAAAGGACAAGGATTGAGACATAGAGGCTGATAGAGACACCGTAAAGAAGAGACAAAGGACAAGGATTGAGACATAGAGGCTGATAGAGACACCGTAGAGAAGAGACAAAGGACAAGGATTGAGACATAGAGGCTGATAGAGACACCGTAGAGAAGAGACAAAGGACAAGGATTGAGACATAGAGGCTGATAGAGACACCGTAAAGAAAGACAACAAAGGATTGAGACAGGCTGATTGAGACATAGAGGCTGATAGAGGCTGATAGAGACACCGTAGAGAAGAGACAAAGGACAAGGATTGAGACATAGAGGCTGATAGAGACACCGTAGAGAAGAGACAAAGGACAAGGATTGAGACATAGAGGCTGACATAGAAGACACAAGGATTGAGACGTAGAGAAGACACCGTAAAGAAGAGACAAAGGACAAGGATTGAGACATAGAGGCTGATAGAGACACCGTAAAGAAGAGACAAAGGACAAGGATTGAGACATAGAGGCTGATAGAGACACCGTAAAGAAGAGACAAAGGACAAGGATTGAGACATAGAGGCTGATAGAGACACCGTAAAGAAGAGACAAAGGACAAGGATTGAGACATAGAGGCTGATAGAGACACCGTAAAGAAGAGACAAAGGACAAGGATTGAGACATAGAGGCTGATAGAGACACCGTAGAGAAGAGACAAAGAACAAGGATTGAGACATAGAGGCTGATAGAGACACCGTAAAGAAGAGACAAAGGATTGAGACATAAGGATTGAGACATAGAGGCTGATAGAGACACCGTAAAGAAGAGACAAAGAACAAGGATTGAGACATAGAGGCTGATAGAGACACCGTAGAGAAGAGACAAAAACAAGGATTGAGACATAGAGGCTGATAGAGACACCGTAAAGAAGAGACAAAGAACAAGGATTGAGACATAGAGGCTGATAGAGACACCGTAAAGAAGAGACAAAGAACAAGGATTGAGACATAGAGGCTGATAGAGACACCGTAAAGAAGAGACAAAGAACAAGGATTGAGACATAGAGGCTGATAGAGACACCGTAGAGAAGAGACAAAGACAAAAGACATAGAGGCTGATAGAGACACCGTAGAGAAGAGACATAGGATTGAGACATAGAGGCTGATAGAGACACCGTAAAGAAGAGACAAAGAGACAAGGATTGAGACATAGAGGCTGATAGAGACACCGTAGAGAAGAGACAAAGAACAAGGATTGAGACATAGAGGCTGATAGAGACACCGTAAAGAAGAGACAAAGAACAAGGATTGAGACATAGAGGCTGATAGAGACACCGTAAAGAAGAGACACAAGGATTGAGACATAGAAAGAGACAAGGATTGAGACATAGAGGCTGATAGAGACACCGTAAAGAAGAGACAAAGAACAAGGATTGAGACATAGAGGCTGATAGAGACACCAAGGATTGAGACATAGAGGCTGATAGAGACACCGTAAGAAGAGACAAAGGATTGAGACATAGAGGCTGATAGAGACACCGTAAAGAAGAGACAAAGGACAAGGATTGAGACATAGAGGCTGATAGAGACACCGTAAAGAAGAGACAAAGAACAAGGATTGAGACATAGAGGCTGATAGAGACACCGTAAAGAAGAGACAAAGAACAAGGATTGAGACATAGAGGCTGATAGAGACACCGTAGAGAAGAGACAAAGGACAAGGATTGAGACATAGAGGCTGATAGAGACACCGTAAAGAAGAGACAAAGAACAAGGATTGAGACATAGAGGCTGATAGAGACACCGTAAAGAAGAGACAAAGAACAAGGATTGAGACATAGAGGCTGATAGAGACACCGTAGGAAGAAGAGACAAAGAGACAAGGATTGAGACATAGAGGCTGATAGAGACACCGTAGAGAAGAGACAAAGAACAAGGATTGAGACATAGAGGCTGATAGAGACACCGTAGAGAAGAGACAAAGGACAAGGATTGAGACATAGAGGCTGATAGAGACACCGTAAAGAAGAGACAAAGGACAAGGATTGAGACATAGAGGCTGATAGAGACACCGTAAAGAAGAGACAAAGGACAAGGATTGAGACATAGAGGCTGATAGAGACACCGTAAAGAAGAGACAAAGAACAAGGATTGAGACATAGAGGCTGATAGAGACACCGTAGAAGAAGAGACAAAGGACAAGGATTGAGACATAGAGGCTGATAGAGACACCGTAAAGAAGAGACAAAGGACAAGGATTGAGACATAGAGGCTGATAGAGACACCGTAAAGAAGAGACAAAGAACAAGGATTGAGACATAGAGGCTGATAGAGACACCGTAAAGAAGAGACAAAGAACAAGGATTGAGACATAGAGGCTGATAGAGACACCGTAGAGAAGAGACAAAGAACAAGGATTGAGACATAGAGGCTGATAGAGACACCGTAGAGAAGAGACAAAGAACAAGGATTGAGACATAGAGGCTGATAGAGACACCGTAAAGAAGAGACAAAGGACAAGGATTGAGACATAGAGGCTGATAGAGACACCGTAGAGAAGAGACAAAGAACAAGGATTGAGACATAGAGGCTGATAGAGACACCGTAGAGAAGAGACAAAGAACAAGGATTGAGACATAGAGGCTGATAGAGACACCGTAAAGAAGAGACAAAGAACAAGGATTGAGACATAGAGGCTGATAGAGACACCGTAGAGAAGAGACAAAGAACAAGGATTGAGACATAGAGGCTGATAGAGACACCGTAGAGAAGAGACAAAGGACAAGGATTGAGACATAGAGGCTGATAGAGACACCGTAAAGAAGAGACAAAGAACAAGGATTGAGACATAGAGGCTGATAGAGACACCGTAAAGAAGAGACAAAGAACAAGGATTGAGACATAGAGGCTGATAGAGACACCGTAAAGAAGAGACAAAGAACAAGGATTGAGACATAGAGGCTGATAGAGACACCGTAAAGAAGAGACAAAGGACAAGGATTGAGACATAGAGGCTGATAGAGACACCGTAAAGAAGAGACAAAGAACAAGGATTGAGACATAGAGGCTGATAGAGACACCGTAGAGAAGAGACAAAGAACAAGGATTGAGACATAGAGGCTGATAGAGACACCGTAGAGAAGAGACAAAGGACAAGGATTGAGACATAGAGGCTGATAGAGACACCGTAGAGAAGAGACAAAGGACAAGGATTGAGACATAGAGGCTGATAGAGACACCGTAGAGAAGAGACAAAGAACAAGGATTGAGACATAGAGGCTGATGATAGAGACACCGTAGAGAAGAGACAAAGAACAAGGATTGAGACATAGAGGCTGATAGAGACACCGTAAAGAAGAGACAAAGGACAAGGATTGAGACATAGAGGCTGATAGAGACACCGTAAAGAAGAGACAAGAACAAGGACAAGGATTGAGACATAGATAGAGCTGACAAAGAACAAGGATTGAGACATAGAGGCTGATAGAGACACCGTAAAGAAGAGACAAAGGACAAGGATTGAGACATAGAGGCTGATAGAGACACCGTAAGAGACAAAGAGAGAAAGAGGCTGACAAGGATTGAGACATAGAGGCTGATAGAGACACCGTATAGAGAAGAGAAGAGACAAAGGACAAGGATTGAGACATAGAGGCTGATAGAGACACCGTAAAGAAGAGACAAAGGACAAGGATTGAGACATAGAGGCTGATAGAGACACCGTGAGACATAGAGAAGAGACAAAGAAACAAGGATTGAGACATAGAGGCTGATAGAGACACCGTAAAGAAGAGACCGATTGAGACATAGAGGCTGATAGAGACACCGTAAAGAAGAGACAAAGAACAAGGATTGAGACATAGAGGCTGATAGAGACACCGTAAAGAAGAGACAAAGGACAAGGATTGAGACATAGAGGCTGATAGAGACACCGTAGAGAAGAGACAAAGAACAAGGATTGAGACATAGAGGCTGATAGAGACACCGTAAAGAAGAGACAAAGAACAAGGATTGAGACATAGAGGCTGATAGAGACACCGTAAAGAAGAGACAAAGGACAAGGATTGAGACATAGAGGCTGATAGAGACACCGTAGAGAAGAGACAAAGGACAAGGATTGAGACATAGAGGCTGATAGAGACACCGTAGAGAAGAGACAAAGGACAAGGATTGAGACATAGAGGCTGATAGAGACACCGTAGAGAAGAGACAAAGGACAAGGATTGAGACTGATAGAGACATAGAAGAGGCTGAGATAGAGAGACACCGTAAAGAAGAGACAAAGAACAAGGATTGAGACATAGAGGCTGATAGAGACACCGTAGAGAAGAGACAAAGGACAAGGATTGAGACATAGAGGCTGATAGAGACACCGTAAAGAAGAGACAAAGACACAAGGATTGAGACATAGAGGCTGATAGAGACACCGTAGAGAAGAGACAAAGAACAAGGATTGAGACATAGAGGCTGATAGAGACACCGTAGAGAAGAGACAAAGACAAGGATTGAGACATAGAGGCTGATAGAGACACCGTAGAGAAGAGACAAAAAACAAGGATTGAGACATAGAGGCTGATAGAGACACCGTAAAGAAGAGACAAAGAACAAGGATTGAGACATAGAGGCTGATAGAGACACCGTAAAGAAGATTGAGACAAAGCTGATAGAAGGATTGAGACATAGAGGCTGATAGAGACACCGTAGAGAAGAGACAAAGGACAAGGATTGAGACATAGAGGCTGATAGAGACACCGTAGAGAAGAGACAAAGAACAAGGATTGAGACATAGAGGCTGATAGAGACACCGTAAAGAAGAGACAAAGAACAAGGATTGAGACATAGAGGCTGATAGAGACACCGTAAAGAAGAGACAAAGAACAAGGATTGAGACATAGAGGCTGATAGAGACACCGTAGAGAAGAGACAAAGAACAAGGATTGAGACATAGAGGCTGATAGAGACACCGTAAAGAA
>CM065682.1:80920786-80923286 GCA_017654935.2 Phymorhynchus buccinoides
ACGAACGTCAACCCAGCATTGGGACGGTACAGTTTCAATATAATGATAGTGCAACCCCACCCACTGTTCAGACAGCGTCATGTTCTTTTCTACAGCAAATATTTCTATATAATAACAATTATTCTTGTACCCGGACCCATGCGACGCAAGTCAAATGGGTCTGCCCGTCTCGTGTCATCTAAAAAGAATCAGTGTTAGGGCCTACCCTTTTCCTGCTCTACATAAATGATCTCCCTGAAAAACTGTCCTCAACCTCCAGGCTCTTTTGCTGACGACACCCTGTGCCATAAGACCATGGAGTCTCAGAGAGACCAGGCCTCTCTTCAGCAAGATCTGGACCGCATGGCTGACTGGGAAGAAAAGTGGAGGATGAAGTTCCATCCCGAAAAGTGCCAATCTATGCACGTATCCAGAAAAAGACCCCTCAAGCTGGCACTTATCACCTTCACGGCCAGAGACTACAGACAGCAGAAGAAGTCCAGTACCTGGGTGTCACAATCTCCCAAAATCTGTCATGGGACACCCACATCAACAACACCGTAAACAAGGCAAACAAGACTCTAGGCTTCCTCCTACGGAATTTGAAGATAGGCTCCATCTCCGTCTACAAAGCCTTAGTTCGTCCCACCCTTGAGTACACCGCTCCTGTCTGGGACCCTCGTACAGCCAAAACCACCGGCAAGATTGAGAGGGTACAGCGCCGCGCAGCTAGATGGGTCGAAAATCGCCACCGCCAAACATCCAGCGTGGACAACATGCTGACCCAGCTGCAGTGGCCTCCACTCAAGGACAGGCGACGCTCCGCTAGGCTGGCCACCTTCTTCAAGTTCCACCATGGAGAGGTGGCCATCACCACCCCACACCAGCCAGTCCCCCATCCTCCATCACGACAGATGCAACAGACTCACTCACGGGCCTACCTACTTCCTGCCTGTAAAACAAATTACAGGAAGTACTCATTCTTCCCAAGGGCTGTGAGTGAGTGGAACTCTCTTCCACCTGAGGCAATATCATCAGCCTCGGTGGAGGAATTCAAATACCGGATCTGAGCCCCATCCCCACCCCCCCCCTCTCATTCCCCCATCCCCCCCTCCCCCTGTCCTCACCCTTCCGTTGTCTCAACGGAGTCAACTCATCCTGACTAGTTGGAAACCCCCCATGTCGTAAGCGTCATAATCATAAAATTGTTGATGGAGGATGCTATATGCAAGAAGAAGAATGATCAGGATCTGACATGCGACGCTGACGATATGATTACTTCAAAGCGGACTGATTGCATGTCATGTCATACGCTTTGCAATAATCGGGGTTTGACAGGACAGACCCACGATCGGAAATCAATTGATCGATTTATGTATTGATTCATCATCGGTGGGGCGACATGCAGGATACAAAGACTTGACACACACACATATTTCAAACCATGTGCCGCAAGCAATGGCACACACGCAGGTTAACTTCGACTAAATACTGAATGCGCGTTTGGATTGCTTTAGATCATGGTTGTGGTTCTCTCTCTCTCTCTCTCTCTCTCTCTCTCTCTCTCTCTCTCTCTCTCTCTCTCTCTCTCTCTCTCTACATTTTAGCTATGAGTTGATCTCTCTCTCTCTCTCTCTCTCTCTCTCTCTCTCTCTCTCTCTCTCTCTCTCTCTCTCTCTCTCTCTCTCTTTCTCTATATATATTAGCTAGGAGTTGCACTCTCTCTCTCTCTCTCTCTCTCTCTCTCTCTCTCTCTCTCTCTCTCTCTCTCTCTCTCTCTCTCTCTCTCTACATGATACGGGCAGAAAGGCCTAATCAAAAAAAGTTTTTGGATTTGGATCTCTCTCTCTCTCTCTCTCTCTCTCTCTCTCTCTCTCTCTCTCTCTCTCTCTCTCTCTCTCTCTCCTTCTATATTCTTGTCTTACTTCCTAATTCATATCTCTCACTCGTCTCTTTCAAGGCCATACACCAAGGTGAAGGTCACAACGGCAATATATATAATATACACTTGATGCATTGATGTCGTGTTCACTTTTTCTACATTCCATTGGTTGTTATTTGTTTTTGGGTTTTTTCATTGAATGATTTTGTTGTTTATTCAATATTTTCTTTTGCCACAGGGCTGGGTGTAAATACTTATCTCATTACCCTTTTTTGAATATGTTTTATTATTAAATAAACTGTAGCTCCTTCGTTCGTTCTTCCCTTTCCAAATGGCAAAATGTACTCATCGAGCATGTATTATTTTGTCAACAAGGCCATGCCTGGTCGCAGTACACAACTTTTTGGGCAGCACTGTATTCAAACGTTTCAATAAAAACGTTGAATTGACAATGTCTGGTTTTGTAGAATGCCTCACCGGTGTGGCATTCTCAAAATGGATTTGTTCTCAACATGTCTGCGCATGTGCGAAGAGCTATGGATAGGGTTAGGGTTAGGGTTAGGGATAGGTTTAGGTTCAATTTAGTGTCGAATACGCAAAAGAAAATTTGATGGTACGTTATGATCGATTTCGCACATG
>CM065682.1:80935786-80955786 GCA_017654935.2 Phymorhynchus buccinoides
CCCAAGTCGGACTTGCTGGGTCTAACTGTTTCTTAGTTAGGCGCATAGCGACAGCATGACGCATCTGCGCTCACAATTGACAGGAAACTGTCTGAGCGATCGAAGAAGAAGAAGAATACTATTACAGAATAATTACGTGGGACTTCCTTTATGTATGAACTTTTCAGTGAAGCTAATTTCTTTCTGTATTAGTCTCAGAGACTTATCTCTGTGAAATTCGGGCTGCTCTCCCCCGGAGAGCGCGTCGCCGCAAGTGCAGCGCCTGCACTTTTTTTTAGGGGGGGGGGGGGGGGGCACAGGGTGAGGAGGGGGAGGGGCACACTTGGAAAACCTAGATATCAATTTGGCCATACCAGGCGTTCGGTATTTCTCCCTGCTCTTACCGACTTTTACCGTGGGATTTTTACGTGCGCAAAGAAAGCGCACGGGTCAGACTAGCTTTAAGTCCCCATCCGAAGGAGTGGACGTTCAGTTCGATTTTCCTGGGAAACTAGAAAGAAAGGAGCGAGGAGGCCGGGATTCGAACCCGGGTCACTCACGCTGCTGCAGTCATACATTACATTTGGCAGGCGAACGTCTTAACCACTCTGCCACCTTTCGATGGTAAACGTCGATGGCAAATGTCGTAAATGATGATTTTTTTTTAAAAGACATGTAGGCCTAACAGGGCTCCCAATCGTTCCGCAAAACAAGGGGTCCTAGGGACTCCTTCACTTACAGTATAGAGGGTCCTAGAGGCGGGATAGAGGGTCCCAGTGGCACTGCGAATGCTAAAAATATTTTTTTTTCTAGTGCATCCCTGGGACCCCCTGCACATTCTTTTAGAGGGTCCTTTAGAATGTTAGTACTTCATAGACCCCCTGTGAGCCCTGATGTAAATTGTTATGGAAATAGTGGTGCATGCGTATGTGTGAGTAGTAGCTTCGCTTGAAAGCATAATGTTAGAGACTCGTTCACACTGTGTCCTTGACTAGCCTCGGGCTAAGATTAAGAAACCCTATTCTTTCCCGCACCTTGTTTAATATGCATGAGAGAGAGAGAGAGAGAGAGAGAGAGAGAGAGAGAGAGAGAGAGAGAGAGAGAGAGAGAGAGAGAGAGAGAGAGAGAGAGAGAGAGAGAGAGAGACAGAGAGACAGAGAGAGAGGGAGGGAGAGAGAGAGAGAGAGAGAGAGACAGAGACAGAGAGAGAGGGAGGGAGGGAGAGAGGGAGGGAGAGAGAGAGAGAGAGAGAGAGAGAGAGAGAGAGAGAGACAGAGAGAGAGAGAGACAGAGAGAGAGGGAGGGAGAGAGAGAGAGAGAGAGAGAGAGAAGAGAGAGAGAGAGAGAGAGAGAGAGAGAGAGAGAGAGAGAGAGGGAGGGAGAGAGAGAGAGAGAGAGAGAGAGAGAGAGAGAGAGAGAGAGAGAGAGAGAGAGGGAGAGAGAGAGAGAGAGAGAGAGAGAGAGAGAGAGAGAGAGAGAGAGAGAGAGAGAGAGACAGAGAGAGAGGGAAGGAGGAGAGAGAGAGAGAGAGAGAGAGAGAGAGAGAGAGAGAGAGAGAGAGAGAGAGAGAGAGAGAGAGAGAGAGAGAGAGAGAGAGAGAGAGAGAGAGAGAGAGAGAGAAGAGAGAGAGAGAGAGAGAGAGAGAGAGAGAGAGAGAGAGAGAGAGAGAGAGAGAGAGAGAGAGAGAGAGAGAGAGAGAGAGAGAGAGAGAGGGAGAGGAGAGAGAGAGAGAGAGAGAGAGAGAGAGAGAGAGAGAGAGAGAGAGAGAGAGAGAGAGAGAGAGAGGAGACAGAGAGACAGAGAGAGAGAGAGAGAGGAGAGAGAGAGAGAGAGAGAGAGAGAGAGAGAGAGAGAGAGAGAGAGAGAGAGAGAGAGAGAGAGAGAGAGAGAGAGAGAGAGAGAGAGAGAGAAGAGAGAGAGAGAGAGAGAGAGAGAGAGAGAGGGAGAGAGAGAGAGAGAGAGAGAGAGAGAGAGAGAGAGAGAGAGAGAGAGAGAGGGAGAGAGAGAGAGAGCACTGAAGAGACTGTATTTAACAAGGAGAGAGAGAGAGAGAGAGAGAGAGAGAGAGAGAGAGAGAGAGAGACGAGAGAGAGAGAGAGAGAGAGAGAGAGAGAGAGCAGTCAGAAGAGACTGAGACAGACAGACAGACATACACACACACACACACACACACACACACACACACACACACACACACACACACACACACACACACACACACACACACACACACACAACACACCACACACATACACACTCACACACACACACACACACACACACACACACACACACACACACACACACACACACACACACACACACACACAGAGAGAGAGAGAGACGCGCGCAGAGAGAGAGGTGGGGGAGAGAGGGAGAGAGAGAGAGAGAGAGAGAGAGAGAGAGAGAGAGAGAGAGAGAGAGAGACAGAGACAGAGAGACAGAGACAGAGACAGAGACAGAGACAGACAGAGCAGCCTAGCAAATCAACCACACAGCCAAAAACACACACAGCACACATAATTCATCCGCACTAGTCCTATACGTAGAACTTACGGTTCACACAACGGCCTACTTCTACCTTTATAAAACAAAATTCCCCTAGCGATGCATTATAATATTGATATACACTCGTTCACCTGTTAAGCTTCCGTCACACACGCACAACAACAAATAAAAAAGCACACACACACCACCACTAACACAGTAATAAATCTGAACAGCACATATATAACGACAGTCTCCGGTCTTGACTAATCATAATAATAAAGACACGGAACCCTATAGCACACCTTCTACCCACTAATACAATGACCAACATCTGTTAAGTCCTCTCGCGGTCTTCTTGTCCTTATGTGCACATCAGAGGAGAATGATCCTGTTTCTGCTTTTGGGCTCACTAAGTTAACACGAAGTGAGTCTACAGTATGATAGTTGTTCGGGTGTGTGTGTGTGTGTGTGTGTGTGTGTGTGTGTGTGTGTGTGTGTGTGTGTGTGTGTGTGTGTGTCAAGTCAAGTCCAGTCAAAATTTTATTTCCAGATGGGAACATTGTATAAGCAAAAAATGCTTTTTTATATATGTGTGTGTGTGTGTGTGTGTGTGTGTGTGTGTGTGTGTGTGTGTGTGTGTGTGTGTGTGTGTGTTGCGTCCGTGGTCTAATCTCCAAACATTAACGTTGGCATTTTCTAGGGAAATAGAAGCTGTACATTGTTCAAACTTTGCACATAAAATAGATGTCTATGCAAGCTTTCAAACAATAATGATTTGAACAATTAAATACTTAAAACAACACTGTAAACAGATAATAAACAGATAACATTTTAGATTAGTGGGTTAGAGAGTATTCAACAGGCAACATGAGTTAAGAAACTCATCAACACTGAAAGCCTCGATAGCTCATTGGTAGAGCGTCTGTCTGTCATGCCAATGGTTCCGGGTCCGATTCTGGGCACGAGCACTTTAAAAAAAATATTAAGTTGTATCCATTAACGATAGTTAAAATGTACTTTAAAATTTTATTGGCAATCTTGCACTTTAGATCCCCCCCCCATCAATCTTTGGTTTGTTGTTGTCCCACATGTGCCTGTTCGAGTGAGCCTTGAAGGCTTTGCCTCTTGTTTAAAATTTATTGCAAGTATTTATTTCATTACTCGCCATGTTATATCACCACACACACAATCCGAAGCCATTCTACCCACTGGTTCATGAGATACAGCTCGAACATGAAAGGAAGGAAACGTCGGTTTTGTGAGTCTTCCTTGGCGGAGGTTGGCACAAATTTCAAAATTCAGGATATGAATAGGTTTGTGACATGCTGCTGATCAAGAGTATAAATATATGGTTATACCTAGGCTTATTGTAGATCATGATGTCCGCGAGAGGACAAATGACCGCGAAAGGACTTAACCTACGTCTTCTTTGTCAATTACAGAAGCAGCCAGTAGACCTACGTTAGTCACGGTGCCTCTCAACTGCGCCTATTGGTATTAGGCATTTGGTATTAGGTACTTTATAGTCACAGAAGCGTCTCTGTGAAATTCGGGTTGCTCCCACAAGGAGAGCGCGTCGCAGCCAGAGGCGCGCCACCTATTTTTAAAAAAAATTGCATGTGATTGCATTTTGTGTGTGAGTGTGACTGATGAGGAAGGAAAGGGGGGGGGGGGGTTAAATTTCGACCAAATGACAACTTTTTCGTTGCCACTGGGTTTAGCGTGTGCTAAGTGCATGGGCACCTCGGTTTATTGTCTCATCCGAAAGACTCCACGTTCAGACCGTAAGGCCTAAGTGCAAAGTGAGAGGAAAAATCCCCTGTACTCAGGTTCGAACTCGGGTTTACTTGACACGAGGCGAACGCGCTACCTCTGTGCCACTTGTACAGCACACCTTCTACCCACTAACACAATGACTAACGTCTTCTTTGTCAATGATGGTAGCAGCCAGCAGACCTACCTTAGTCACGGTGCCTCTCAATTGCGCCTATTTCAATTATTTGGTATTTTTGGTATTTGGAATATTCTAGTCTCCCCCAGAGAGCGCGTCGCTGCAAGTGCAGCGCCTACTTTTTTTCTTTTTTTTTTTTTGGGGGGGCACAGGGTGAGGAGGGGGTAATAATTAGCATTTATAGCGCCTAATCTTAAAAAAAGCCCTAAGCGCTTGCAATCATAAATGAATAAACCAGCAAACAATATAGATAAATAAACGACAAAAATATATTATACACGCGCGCGCGCGCGCACACACACGCTCTAAACACAGACACACGCACGCACTACACACACACACACACACACACACACACACGCACGCGCGCACGCGCGCACACACACACACACAACACACACGCACAAACAACACGCATGCACACAAACACACGCGGATGGAAGGGGCACAGTACTTTGTGTGGAAACAAATCATAGCAGGATATGATTTGAAAAGAGTAGTTTTGAAAGAAGACTTAAATGAAGAAAGGGAGTCGGCAGAACGGAGAGGTAAAGGGAGTCTATTCCAAGTAAATTGAGTCAGTATCAAAGATGCCAAATCGAGTGGTAAACATTAAGTTAGTCACGAGGACAGCGCGAGAAACGTGTGATGTCAACACGTCAGGCCCTCGTCTAGGCAGACAGACAGACAGACAGACAGTGAGCACGTCAAGCCCTCGTCGAAGCTGACAGAGAGACAGACAGTGAGACAGATAAGCAAAGTTGACGCCGTGACCTACATTATTTATTGTCGTCGTCAGTCGCCAGTCATCCAGGATTCCGGAACTCGCTTCAGATAAAAGGTCGAATTATGTTCTTCGAATAGTGACATCGTAATCTTTGGGGATATACTTAGGTTAGGTTAGGTACATTATAGTCACAGAGGCGTCTCTGTGAAATTCGGGTTGCTCCCACCTGAAGAGCGCGTCGCAGCCAGAGGTGCGCCACCCAATTTGGGTTTTTTGTGTGTGTTTTTGCATGCGATTTTCGTGTGACATGAAATTGCACATTCCAAAATAATAAAACTGTGTGTGTGTGTGTATGTGTGTGCGCGTGTGTGCGTACGTGCGCGCGCGCGCGCGCGCGCGCGCGTGTGTGTGTGTGTGTGTGTGTGTGTGTGTGTGTATGTGTGTATCTGTGTGTTTGTGCGTGCGTGTGTGTGTATGTGTGTGTGTCAATGTATGTCTGTGTGTGTGCGCCTGCGTATGTAGTGTATGTGTGTGCGTGTGTATGTGCGTATATGTGTGTGTGTGTGCGTGTGTGTCTGTGTGTGTGCGTATGTGTGTCTGTGTGCGCGCATGTGCGCGTGTGTGTGTGCGCGCGCGTGCGCGTGTATGAAGTTTCTATTTTGCAAAAAAAACTTTCTCCCGTTTCAAAGCTGCCATTTGACACATAGAAGTCACGAGAAACACTACTGCTTCACAAGCTGAATTCTTGGACCCCAAAAAACTATAGTCACAGAACTACAACCACAGCCTCAAAAAAACCCGCAGAAACGATGTCAAGGTCTCCATACACGTTAACATTGTTCACTCTTTCCCCATGGCAACACAGTGACATGCCAGTCATCATGGTCTCCATACACGTTAACATTGTTCACTCTTTCCCCATGGCAACACAGTGACATGCCAGTCATCAAGGTCTCAATGCACGTTAACATTGTTCACTCTTTCCCCATGGCAACACAGTGATGTGCCAGTCACAATGGTCTCAATGCACGTTAACATTGTTCACTCTTTCCCCATGGCAACACAGTAACATGCTAGTCCTAAGATTACTTTCATAATATTATCACTGTGTTGCCATGGTGAAAGAGTGAAAAACGTTAACGTGCATCCAGACATGAAAGAATGTGAGGAAAATAGTATGCACTTCTACAAGCTGTCGACATACACACACACACACACGCACGCACGCACACACACACACGCGCGCGCGCGCACACACACACACACACGCACACGCGCGCACGCACACACACACATACACACACACACACACACACACACACACACACACAGAGAACAGCTAAAGGGGGCTTCTGGCTCAGTTTCGGTTTCGGTTTCGGTTTCACTCCTCCGTTTATTAAAAAACGGCTAAAAAACACTACTTTTTCTTATCCCCCAAAAAGATGTGATTTAAGCCATTTTCTTGCGTTTTTTATCCACAAAAACAGTGTGATTCAATCGTTTTTACTCGTGAAAACAGCGTGATTTAACAGCTAAAGGGGGATTCTGGCTCAAGAGGAAAATCTTCTACTTTTAGATACAAAAACGCTACTTTAAGGGGTAAAAAAAGTAAAAATTCGTCACCCCTTTTATTCTGCCAAATCAAAAAAAAAGCCACTACTTTTAGGGGGCACAAAATTAATTATTTTTAATTAAACAAAATAATTTGAGTTAGAAAAAGGAACTCAACATGACAATGGTGCTTGATGAAATAATTGAGCACTTAGACAAAGTTTTTAAAGAAACGGATTTAGAAGTTATTGATCCAAAAAATGTACTAAAAAGTGTAAAACATGCTATTTCGCAAATACCTGAAAAACTAGCTATAGAACCACCAGTTAAAGTAATGTTAGCAGTGTTCGTAGATTATGAAACAGTCCAAGGTGAGCAGCTTCAAGTATGGGTCTCTACTAAACAACAAGTAGTTCTTTCATATAATGATTTTACAGAAACCTGGGCAGACAATTTAATCACCCAGTTCATTAACGTATCAGAAGAGGCAAAACTAAGAGGATCTGGTTGGTCAGAAGGCGGGGTATTAGAAATTAAAATGAAGGAGAGTAAATATGCACCAATCGTAGGAAACTCCTTTATTCCTTTACCTAAAGAACTTGTTTTAAAGCGTGCAGTATTAAACATAAAAAATACTGATGATAAATGTTTTATGTGGTGTGTTTTAGCTAAACTTCATTATATTAAAAAGAACGCAGAAAGAGTAATTAACTATCAACCTTACATAAATGAATTAAACTTTGATGGAATCGACTTCCCTGTAAGCCTAAGCGAAGTTGATCAATTTGAAGAACAGAATAAACCAATTTCAATTAACATCTACACATGGTCTGTAGAAGAAAACCTTAAACCAATCCGAGTTTCAAAGAACTCTCCTATGATTGGTGATCCTGATAAAAAACATATTGATCTTCTCTTAGTAACAGACGGAACAAAAACACACTACACTTTAATCAGAACAATGAGCAGACTTATAAACTATACTACAAATCACAAAGAAAAACAAGAATTCTGTCGAAGATGTTTACTAAGAATGCCAAGTATTCAAGCAGCGGTTGAACATAGAAAACATTGTAATTCATCCATTGACTGTAATACTGAACTTATTACTCCGAAAGAAGGAAGTAAGGTGTTCTTTAAAAACTGGAAGAAACTGCAATTAAGTCCTTATGTTGTTTATGCTGATTTCGAGTCAATCATTGTACCCTATCAAGGACCAGCTCCTAAAAATCTTCCTAAAACTGTTTTATTGAATAATCATCAAATCTGTTCATTCGCATTTATTGTTCTTAGATCAGATGGGATACATTTTGAACCTGAACTTTATAGAGGACCCGATGCTGCAAAAATCTTTTTAATGAGAATGATGAAACTACGAAATGAACTATCTAACCAACTAAATTTATTAGATTTAATCATGACACCTGAAGATTTAATTCAATTTGAATCAGCTACTGAATGTTGGATTTGCGGAAAAGGGTTTGTGGAAGACTCCCCTGACCGTCCAGACAACCATAAAGTACGAGACCATGATCACATTAGTGGAAAATTCAGAGGAGCAGCACACAACTCCTGTAATCTCCAGTTAAAGTTTGAACCGAGGAATTGGAAACTGCCTATATTCTTTCACAATCTACGTGGATATGACTCTCATTTAATTCTACAAGCAGTTACTGATGAATTTAGAACCGTCAGTTGTATAGCTCAGTCTTCAGAAAAGTACATGACATTTACATTAGGTCAATTGTCTTTTTACGATTCATTACAACATCTGATGGGATCACTAGAGTCTTTAGGTCAGTCACTATCCAAATGCACTATAACAGAAAAATACTTTGATCCAGCACTTGTTCGAAAAGGAGTATACCCTTATGAGTACATGAGTAGTTGGGAGCGGTTCGACGATTTAAAATTACCTCCCAAAGGTGCATTCTACTCTAGTTTAAAAGGAAAAGATATAAGCGACTCTGACTACAACCATGCTCAGTCAGCGTGGATTAAGTTAAAATGCCAGACCATGGGAGACTACCACGACGCCTATTTAATGGCTGACGTTTGTTTGCTTGCAGATGTATTCGAGAACTACAGAAAAACGTGTATAAAACATTACAGTCTAGACCCTGCTAATTATATCACTGCTCCTGGTATGAGTTGGGATGCTTTCTTAAGATTTACCAAAATACAGATTGACTTACTCTCCGATCTACTAACTCTCCAGATGATTGAAGACGGACTACGCGGGGGAATCTCTATGGCTTCACACGGTTACTGCAAGGCTAACAACAAATACTTAGACGACTACGATCCTTCTAAACCATCAAATTATATCATGTATTTAGATGCAAACAATCTCTATGGTTGGGCGATGTGCCAGTCACTTCCATTACGTAACTTTAAAATGTTTACAGCTCCTTTTAATTTTAATATCGCAGAGTTTTTGCAATGGCTTTTGAAATTATCAGATTCTTACGAAACAGGATTTATTTTAGAAGTCGACTTAGATTATCCGGACGAACTCCATGACCTGCACAATGACTACCCGTTAGCAGTTGAAAGACTTCAAGTGGAGAATGACCTCCCTAAACTTGTGCCTAATCTACACTCCAAAAAAAAATACGTCTGTCATTATAGATTACTACAATTTTATTTACGTCACGGATTAAGACTAACAGCAGTTCATAGAATCATTTCGTTCACTCAGAGGAAGTTCATGGAACCATATATAATGAAGAACACTAATCTCAGAACTCAAGCTACCGACGCCTCAGAAAAAGACTTCTTTAAACTAATGAACAACAGTTGTTTTGGAAAGACAATGGAAAACCCGCACAAACGCAAAGACGTTAGATTAGTTACCCAAGAAAACAAAGCAATCAAATTAACTTCAAAACCTAATTATCAAGACTTCAAAAAGTTCCATGACAACCTTTACGGGATAATGATGAAAAAAATTAATGTGAAGCTAGATAAACCAGTCTTCATTGGGTTTGCTGTTCTTGAATTGTCTAAGTTATTGATGCTAGAATTTCTTTACGACTACTTTAAACCACTCTATCCAGACTCCAGAGTACTTTATACAGATACGGACTCATTTATTCTAGACATTCCGACTGAAGACTTCTACAAAGATTTAGAGACAGATTCAGCAAAAGGTGTTGTCTCCTGGTATGACACCTCTGACTACCCAAGTGAATCTTCATTACATTCATCCGTAAATAAAAAGGTAATCGGTAAGATGAAGGATGAACTGAATGGAACTATAATCAAAGAGTACGTTGGTCTGAGAGCAAAGATGTATTCAATTGCCAGCCAAACTAGCGTAATTAAAAAAGCAAAAGGAATTTCTAGACCAGTTGTTCAAATGGTCATGACACACGATAACTATAAAGAAGCACTGTTCGATACCAAGACGTTTTATCATGACAACATAAAAATACAGTCTAAGTTACACGAAATAAACACAACAGTTGTAAATAAAAAATCACTCGACTCAAACAATACAAAGCGCGTGTTTAAATCGCCTGAGTTTTCGTATTCAATTGGCCACTGGAGAACTAAGTGTCATAGTCAGTAGACTTTCGAAACTTGTAATCATATTGAATTGAATAAGCACCCTTTGGAGTTCTTATTGTTATTTCCCTAGAACAGATTTTAATGTGTCGTTTATTTTTTTTTCACATTCTTTTTTTATTGCTTCTATGTCTTGCGGTTGTGAAAAACTTGCTCTTGACTTTTTTTGTAGTTCGAACTTTTGCATTTTGTAATCATTGTAGTCAGCTTGCAGTCTATTGAACTCCTCATCCGAAATTTGAGAGTCTTGCAAAGCTTTACTGATAATTAATCGGAATGAACTAAGTTTTGCCATTATTAATTGAACCATGGCTGTATGCTTTTGAAGTTTGACTTTTATTTTTTTGTTGAAAGCGGACGTTGTCATTGAAAACAACCCCAGCGCCAACGATACACAACCTAGAGGCAAAGCTACTACTGATCCGGCCCCTGTTGCTAACAACCCTACAGAGCTTCCTGCTGTTAAAGTACCTAGACTCCCAAATCCAGTATTTAAGTATGTTGCTGTATTAAACAAACAAGAGTACCTTCGTTTGGTTCTGTTATAGTTAGTGAGGTCTTTTTCCAATTCTCTTTGTATTTCTGTAATGGTAGACAATCTGAACTTTCTGATTTCAGGATCATCACCACCATCAGTCTTTTCTTTGTCAGTATTTTCTTTTGGTATTTTTGGATAAACTGTAACGGACATCTTTTTTTATATTTAAAAAAAAATGTTTACATTTAATTTGCACTTGCTATCATTTTAAGAAGATCATCAGGCAAAATGCTTTCAGTGTAATAAAACCCAATGAGATCTAAATTAGTAACATTAATGTACGTTAATTCTTTAAGATTGTCTGGATCAACACTCAATATAACTTTATCGCTGGTCGACACTGCCTTAATTTCTTCACCGCGGTTTTGAATAACAATAGTACATCTCACTGATTCAACATCCAAGTTTTGCCAAGAAATAAGAATCCCTTTCATTAGGTTGTCGCTAACACCAACAGGTAGGGAATCAGGGTTGTCTGCTCTAACAGAAAGTTCAAATATCATAGTAAATTCGTCTGCTAAAGCCATTTTAGGAATGAACTCTAATTGCGTGGCTGCATCTTTTGTCACTGTCTTTTTTCTATGCAGTATGTACTGTCTCTTTTTATAAGGTTTGATTGCTATTTCTCTTCTGCTGTTGTTTTGTGGAATCAGACTGACATGTAACGGCCCTGAGTTAAATGATTTGCGAAAGTATTTGTTATTATCAAAGAATGTAAACGGGCTTAAAAATTCAAACTTTATTTCCCAATCAATGAATGGAATTAAATGCCATTTGTTATCCCTTTCCCTAACAACTTTATATTCAAACTGGCCAACATTGTCAGCTACTACATTACGCAGTTGCTCTAGTTTAGGAACCTTTTTATCGCTTATTTCTGCTCGTTTATAATAGCCGTTGTTTGTGTACTCAAAACCATACAGCGCTCCTATCTCCCCATTTAAATCAAAGTCTTCTGTGTCTGCTAGGTCCTTCAATTCTAAAGTTGCGCATCTAACAGGGTCAAGCATAACCGGTTGATCTGGTCCGCGTGACATTGTTTTATACTAAATTATTTTATTTCTAACAAAGCATTCAAGCTGTCGCACTGAACTTCTTTTCCTTTTTCGTCAGTTATTCTTATTTTTAGTGAATGGTGAACCCCACAAACTAATTCTTTAAACTGTAAGTTAGTGAATGTAATAATTTCGTAATCACAGTATGCCGCTTTTGCTGTTGGAAGAACTCTTAACACAGTAGACGGCTGGTTATCAAATAAGTTGTTATCCGTACTCAGGATATCTAAATGAAAGTATAATAAAGAATGTATTCCAAGATTAAGTGATTTTTCAGCCGTAAATGAATTACTTTGCAGTGCATTATCAGTGACATGGAACCTGTCTAATCTAAAACCTAATAGTTTAACCAATTCATTAGCAAATTCAAATACTTCACCTTTTTGGCCTCTAAACGTCATCTTCACTTTCAAATTTCCCTCATTAAGTTTTAAAGTAATGTCGAAGTCGTTTAATATTTCTTTTAATGAACAAAAACCGTAATAACCGTCAGGTATAGTTAGTTCAATCATCCCTTCACTGGTAATTTTTCTTATCCAATTGTTCTTTAAGGATTCGCTTATGTTAATCCATTTAACTTTGTAATAAATTTCATGGAGCGCTACTTTTAGAGAACCATGATTTTCAATAGGGCGTTGTAAAAGTATTGGCTCGTCTTGATCAGTTATATAAATAAACATTTTTATTACGAATATATAAATGAATGCTTTTAAATATAACAAAGACGCTAAATATGCAGTTGGATCATATAACCCTAAAACTATAGCTGTTGATTCAATAGTTGTTGCAGTGGGAGTTGATTCTTTTGAAGTTAAGGTCAGTAATCCATTAAGCCATTATTTAAATCCTAGTGTTAAACATGATAACATCGCAAAGGCGTGGTTTAGTCATCCAATGCAGTTTTATCAAAACCAGTTAAACTTTGCTGTGTTTTGCGCTACAACAGGGTGTGGTGTTTCTTTCGCTGATCACTTAAATCATCCTGGAGTCATGGTAAAAGCAGTTTATAGATTTCATTTCTATTATACTTTCAAGCGTATTTTGTCTGAACTACATGCTCCATTACCGAATGATTCTACTTTTAATCCGTTCAACAACAGAATTGACATGAAGGCCTTTGAACGAATTTGTAATGAGTTTAACATTAACTTGAATACAGACTTTAGGCAAAAGTTAGATCGTAATCATGGGTTGGGAACACTTTATTATTGGGGCGTGCACAGAAAGTATAACTATGATTGGAATCCACCTTACACGTCTTTTTCTTCAGGTACGACCGTTCATCTGGGATCTATTCAACAAAAACATAAAAATGCTTGGTCTACTTTTATTCTTGATACTTCTGAAGGACTGACAAAGGCGGGAATAGAACGAGTAAATGATTCTATTCGTACTTACGTGTGGTGTTTGCTGGGATCTCAAGCGCAAGTTAAATCTGAGATAATGGATCCTTCTACTGGGTTTGATGCACAAAAACAGTATTTAGCTAATTTAGAAGATGCAATCAATTCTACAGTTGACCTCCCAGCAAGTATTAAAAGGTATCAAGACGTTTTAAGATTTGCAAGATCAAAAGTAGACTTTGCTGTTGGTAGTGGATTATACATGCTGCCCTCTGATCTTAGACTTCAAATAGGAACAATTGTAAACTATAACAACGAAATCCTTATAGCAAAAGATAATCAAGCAGTTGGTAAAAGTTTAAAAATAAATTCTACATTGTCGATCATACAAAGAACACACCATCCAATCCCTGTCAGTCAAAAAAAGAATATTAACTTAACGAATTCAACGAACTTAACTAACTCTATGAACTTAACTAACTCTACGAACTTAACTAACTCTACGAACTCAACGAACTTAACGAACTTAACTGACAGTCACGAAAACGAAAAGACAGCACTAGTTATTTTTCTAACAGCAGCCGGTCTAGTTTATTTTTATTTTACTAGAGAGTAATCCTACAACTAAAACTATTAGCATCCATAAGTGTTCAGCCATAAAACCGACTACTTTGCTTGCAGTAGAAAAAAGCCAACTAACAATTCCACCTAATATACCGGGTAGCGCATCTAGTGCTTTTTCTCCTAATTTTTTTAATAGATTCGTTAAATGTTCCAGTTGTTTTTTAATCCAAGAGTCTTTTGATGGCGAAGGTGGAGAAGGTGGAGAAGGTAATTGACCACCACCACCACCTGTTCCTGTTAAAGCAAACACTAAAGTAGAGATTGCAAACCCTAAAGCTGTCATAACGCTCGCTATCGTGACTCCTTGCTCTCTAAATAAAGTTTTTATTCTTTCTGCTAACGTTGTATCTTCGTGTAAAATTCTTTGGATGGTTTCTTTTATTCTGCTGACTTGTGTTCGTAATTGTTCACGGTTAGTTGACAGTACTTCTAGTCTTGCAGCTCTCTCTTGTTGAAGATCATCTAGTCTTTGCATGATTCTGTCTTTTACGTCTTGTCCTAGGTTATTGTCGTCCGCTTCAACTAATTTCTGTTTTTCTCTGTCAATGTGAGCATCCAGTTCGCTTAACTTTGCTAGATTATTTGTTAACTCGCCTCTGGTAGTTTGTAATGTTGAATTGAGCGCCATTAGTTCTCTCATAGGTAATGGTGAATCATGTAATGTTTTTAAATGGGTTTCTTCATCTTCTAAAGCTATAAAACTAGTTTCCATTTCTATGATGTTGTCCGCAGTTGCGCTTAAGTCTCTAAGAGGAATCGATTGAAGTTGGGAATCAGTAGGCAGTTCTTGTAGTGTGTTTTGAAGAGCAGAAACAGCTTTCGTGCTTAGGGTTGGTTTTGGTTTTATGTCAACGCCAATACGTCTTAGATCATTAGTGGGGGCGCCATGAGAAATTAGTGAACTTATTTTATAAAACTTTGCTGGATTATTTTTGTGTGTAAGTCGGGTTGATTCATTATTATTCAAAAATAAATGACCTTCACCATCTAAAACATAGTCATTAGGATCATACAAATCGGATAAATCTTGACCTATAAATTTACGAAAAGCCATTACTTTCGATTTCTGTATTTCATAGTGCATTTCAAATTGAGATTTTCCAACTACTATATTATCTTCCCTTGGTCTAACTTCTACATTCGGGTTTGGTTCTGCTTCATCTAGTTCTTGTCTTAAAGATGGTAGATTACGATGACGAGACAATAAAGGAATGTCTTCACTCATGTCATCTCCAGCTTCATCGTCAAAGGCATCATAATCGTGGACTGCTTCTATTCCTTCCATGTTTTTATTTATAATTATGTTTTTATTTTATTTCTAAAAAAAGAGAGATGTCGCAATCATACGGGTCGAGTCTTGATCCATACAGACGGTTAAAAGAACCACTCGGTGTAAAAGGAACCAGGCAGAGTATTGTGATAAGTAATAATCCTTCAACTATCGATCAAAGACAAATATTATCAGTAAAATTTCCTAGTCTGGGGATTAATGAAGTCATCGTGCCAGGCACTGCTCGTCTTGCATTTAAAATAGACCTGGAGTCAGCGACGGATTCGAACAGAACATTAGTTGCTAATCTTGGTAGAGCGATCGTTAGTAAGATTACTATTAAACTTGAAGGGAGAGAGGTAATGTCTTTAGATAACGCAGATGTCTTTTTGAGTTATTGCGACCTCTGGTTAACAGAAAATGAAAGAAAAGATCGGGTTTATCAGGGAATACAAGGAGATAATGGTATAAAACATAGAATTGATGCTGATGATAAAAAAGATAGCAATAAAGATGCGTTGGTTGCTCAAGTTTATGGTAATCGGTTCTACATTCCTCTTGACTTTGAACTATTGAACACACACTCACCATATTATCAGGGAGCTTTACAAGATAGGCTTATGTATGAATTTACTTTTAATGACTATGCCCGTGTTATCAGATCGACAGAAGATTCAAATGCAAAATATAGTATTTCAGACATCACATTAGAGTTTGATGTTGTTCGTCATCAAGAATTAGCTCGGTTGATTTCACAACAATACCAGTCAAGATTTGCAATATACTACAACAGAATTTTAAATCACAGTAAGTTAACTAAAAACACAATAGACACAATCTGGAACATCGATTTGAATATATCAGCAAGGTCGTTGAAAGGAATTTTGCTGCTGTTTGAAGAAACCAAAAAACCCTTTAATAGATTAAGCGAGAGGTTTTATAATCCAAAAATAACTAAGCTGACTACTACGATTGAAGGGCAACCGAACCAATTGTTTGCGAGCGGTCTTTTACCTTATCAGCACTTTGATGAAATAAGAAAACTGTTTGGTGGAGGCGGGCAACTAAGAGATCCGTCTGTTGATTTAATTTGCAAAGACCTCCATCTTCATGATGTTAGACTAGAAGATTATTTATTTTCGAAGTATGCTTTGTGGTTAGATCTTAGAACAACTGATGATAACAAACTTCATGGTAGCGGAAGAACAGTAGGTGATGGGTCAGGCGGAATAAACATTCAAATTCATAAAGAAGCGGAAGTGGGCAAACAAATATATGTTTATGTGTATTTACTATGCGATGCTCAGCTGAACATTGAGAATAACAGATTAAAAGATATTATGTATTAAAACAATGGACTTGAACAGTTTAAATTTCCTTACAAAAGAACCACATTGCGGGTTATTTTGCGGGATGACTGGGTGTGGAAAAACGATATTTATGTTAGATTTAATACAAACGGTTTATCGAAATCACTTTGAACATATAGTAATTTTTTGTACTACTTTAGAATTCAACAAATCATACAAAGAAAGAAAGTTCATTTGGGAGGATGATAAAGTCTATTTGGTTGACCCAAGTAATAAGTTAAGTGAATGTTTAGATCATTTTTATCAACTGTTTAAAGGAACGTCAACATTGTTTATTATTGATGACTGCTCGGCTGAAAAAGACATTGTTAAAAAAAGAAATAGTTTAGCTAAGTTAGCTTTTAGTGGTAGACATGCAGGGATTAGTGTATGGATTTTAACACAAAAGTATAATTCAGTTTTAAAAGACTTTAGAGAACAGTTAAAGACGGTTGTTTTGTTTTTTACTAAAGATAAAAATAGTTTTGATGAATGTCTAGATGAAAATGATGTGATTGAATCAAAAGAAGAAAAAAAGTCGATTAAACAAAAACTGAGGAAAGAGAAGTTTTGTAAGCTAGTGTTAAAAACAGATTTTCCTAGTCAGTACAAATGTTTGTGAAGGCAAAAAAAAAAAAAAAAAAAAAAAAAAAGTCAATTTTTTTTTGGTTTCTTTTTTTATACTGGGTCAAATTCAAGGTTAAACTTGTTGTAAATTTCTGATAAAGTATCCATTATTTTGCTTTCAATTTCAAACAAGTATTTATTGACTATTTTATCGTCTTCCATTAATAGCTGAGATAGAACAATTTCTTTCTGCGCATTCCTTAATCTTTTCAATAAAATGTCGTAATTCTTTGTCTCGAGTATCTCTTTATTCTGAGTCTCCATTTTAAAACTCATTTTTTTTTTGTCTAATCAAATCGGAACTGTGTCTGGCGGAATTATCTGTAATTCTTCTTTAACAAAGGCTCTTTTTGGAACGGCTCGTGTTGTTGTATCAGTTTCTCTTAAATAATACACCGGTGGATTCATTTCTATTACACTTTTTATTTCGTACGGTTCAATACTCCAAATTGGATCAGTCGCTCTTACACGTGTGTCTCCTTCCGCTTCTCCTGGTGCATAAAGAAACCTAACTTTGATTCCAAACGGTATCAGCTGTTTTGAAATTAAATGTTCATGAGGTGTGTCTAACGAAGTGTCAATCGTTTTCTTCTGTATTGCTTTTACTGGTTTAAATCCTGTTACTTTAGATTCTTCGTTATTCATGACTCTCAGAACACTACTTAATCTTCTAACCCATTCAGTGTTTCTAGTTGAATCAAGGAGTTCTCTGTGATATTGGTAAGAGAAAAGTCGTTCAGCTAATTGTTTGTTAAAGTTTTCGACTAAGGCTTGTGATCTATGATTTCCAGGAATACCGCGTTTAATAGATACTTTGTGTTTTAACATTAGCTGGTTGAATTGTCCTTTAAATTCTTTTCCTTCATCAACTTGAATTAAACGAGGATAGGTTAATGGACCGCGTCTATAGATTTCTTGTAAAGCAACAGAGACTGAAGTAGCACTTTTATCAGTCAATGGTTCAGCTTCTTTATATCTTGAAGCTAAATCAACAACTGTCAACGCGTATTTAAATCTTTTTCTTCTGATTAAATCATGGGGTAAGTATAGAAGATCCATTTGATGCGTGTCATTTGGTGTTGAGTTAACGAAGTGTGGTCTTTTAATTCGTTTAGGTGCTGGTAGATAAATTTGCCATATAGCTTGTTTAGATAACCATTCTTTTGCTGTTTGTTCAGTGACTCCAGCAGCTTGATTTAATTTTTGAATAGCAGTTAAACCTTTCCAATAACCTTTTGGTGAATAATAAATTTTAGATAGTTTATCATTCATTTTAATACTACACGTTTTTTGCTATGAAATAAACAGCAGTCATACCAACTACAATAAAAGCTATTTCCTGGAGTTTTTGTTTTTCGGATGGTTGGTAGAAGTCACTTAGTTTTGGTGGTGGGAGCTGTTGGAGGTCTTCTCCTGTCACTAAATAATACTCTTTAATGGCGTCGTCAACATTCTTAAAAGTGTATGCTGCATGGTTTTGTAGTTTCAATTTGTTGTTAATAAAATCTAACTGAGCGAGTCTTTGTTTTTCATAGGCGTCTTGTGCTGCTGCTAATTGCTCCATTGCTCGATTATGTCTTTGTCTTTCCTTGTTTGTTTCTAGTTTACTGAACATGTAATTACTTCCTGAAAAAGCAAGTGCGTTTACTACAGCACCGCCAATCATCATTGCGAGTGAAGCCATTTTATTTTTACATATATATATTTTCTGGAATTATTCCTTGCTTAACTAGAAAGTCTTTTGTTGCGATTGAAGCAGTGATTATAGCGATTAGTTTACCAGAGTCCTCTAGGTCAAGTTTTCCTAGGTCAGCTGCTTTCATTTTCAATAGTTTCTTACCAACCATCGTGTACGCAACAGAAAGTCCACCAATCAGAGCAGATTGATATACAAGGTTAGCAACAGTTTTTTCGGCACTCATTTTTATTTTAAAAACAAAAATAATAAATCAACTAAAAATGAATTGTGACGAACTGTTGTTAAATGCGCAGGAAGCCGTAATGTCTGATGAAGTGTCAACAAGTGTTATGAATAAAAAGGAAAAGTTGTATTCTCTGGCTGCGTGTGGAAAAACAAAACAATACTTAGGAACAGAATTTAGTATAGAACAGATTCAAGCAATGTCTTCTGCTGACATTGAAAAGTACTACACCAGATACGAAGCACAATTAGGATCTAAAATGGTTAAAAGTTTAGGTCAAACTGTAATAGGCTTGTACACTAAGTTAGTTAGTCAGTTTTTCCCACTCGATTCAAGCCAGGATTTAATGTATGATTTAAGTCAAGATCCTGTTTTAACTAAAACATTAGAGTCTCTTAGTTGTGATCTTTATTATAGGTTTGGCGGGCTTCTTTCGCCAGTTGTTATGGGGTTAATTACTTTTAATCATATAGATTTTATGGCTATTAAAAATGAACGTGACAGAGAATCAAACGAATCAGACAGAACAGCAAACAAGCCCCAGTCCGACAGTAACCAAGGTAACGAAGAACCCAGGACGAGTTGAAGCAGGTAAAAGGTTATCAATGTGGAATCGACAACAAAAAATGAATAAACAAACAAAACAAAAACTGTTGTCTCAGAATGAAGATGAATCAACCATAAGCACAATGCCAGTTAAAAAAGAAGAAAACAAACAAAACAGTACGAATTACGATGTTGTATTGCTTACTGTTGGTGCGGTTGCCGGTGTTGGTTATTTGTCTTATAAATTATATAAAACACACATGCAACCAAAGCTAGAAAAACGAGTAGAAGTACAAACAAAACAACCAGAGAAAGTAGCAGACAAACAAGAAAAACAAAAGCCAAATAGCTTAAAACCTGAGAGCGATCCATTTTTAATGCAATAATTTTTTTGTTTTAGAACTTAATAAAAACTTGCCAATAACTTAAGTAAGTAACTCGATAAGAACTTAACAATA
>CM065682.1:80963286-80965786 GCA_017654935.2 Phymorhynchus buccinoides
GAAAAAATGCATAATTATATAAAAGTAAAAATGAAAAGAGAGAGAGGGAGAGAGAGAGAGGGGGGAGAGGGAGAGAGAGAGAGAGAGAGAGAGGGAGGGAGGGAGGGAGGGGGAGGGAGAGAGAGAGGGGGAGGGAGAGGGATAGAGGGATCTTGAGGAGTGAGAGAGAGAGAGGGAGAGGGAGAGGGAGGGAGAGAGAGAGAGGGGGGGAGAGGGAGAGAGAGGGAGACAGAGAGAGAGGGAGACAGAGGGAGGGAGAGGGAGAGAGGGAGGGAGAGGGAGAGAGGGATATCGAGAGAAGGAGTGAGAGAGAGAGAGAGGGAGAGAGAGGGAGAGGGAGAGAGTGGGAGAGAGAGGGAGAGAGAGGGAGAGGGAGAGAGAGAGAGAGGGAGAGAGCGCGAGAGGGAGTGGAGGGAGACGCATGATATGTTTCCTTTTCCTTGTTACATGTTACTATGTTTTTAATGCATAAAAATGTGTGTGTGTGTGGGGGGGGGGGGGGGGGTTGTATTCGTGAGACCACACTGTAATTTTTTCTAACAAAATAATAAACAATTTTTGACTTTGACTTTAATAATAATAATAATAATTAATAACATTTATACGGCGCAGTATCCTGACAACAGCTCTAAGCGCCTTACAGATACAGCGCATATACAAAATAAACCTGAGCATAAAAATACAGGCATGACTACTACAAATTCACTATTATTTAAATAAACAAATTTATACCAGGACATACAAGCTACAGATCACACAAGATAAATATACACATGAACAATAGGAGATAATAACAGATGCAAACGGAAGAAAAAATGAAAACACACGCACTCACCAGCTTAAACTTAAAAGTTAAAGCCTCCTGTACAAGATTTTTTTAAATAATAATTTTTAAAAAGGCCAACATATTGATGTCGTTAAAAAAAATTTGAAAATGCATATGAATGAAGAGAAACGACACACACGAACACACACTCGCTTTCGCCCATGCACGCATACAAAATCAAACCCAAACTCAAACCAAAATCAAATCCCCACCCCCACCCACTAATCCGCTCCAGTCACCTCACCTTCTTCACACAACATATTCTGACTCTGACTTTGACTTTGACTTTGACTCTGACTTTGACTTTGACTTACCTCCATCAGAATGTCCCGTGCCAGCACGCTCTTCCTGGCTGAAGGCAAGGTGCAGAATGGGGGTGGGGAGGACAGGGACGGTCGGTGGATAGATTCCCCAGCGATAGTGTAGGACCTGCAACGTATTCGCGATTAGTCCCGTCAAGAGTCATGTCCCTTTCATCGCTAATAGGAATTGTTCGGAAATAATTAAGGGGAATGATTTCATGGTGTGTAGGTCAGTCATCTTGCCTAATTCAATCGGTCAAACAGGGGAAGTTACTCTGCCATCAGGTAAATCCCCAGCCCTCGCTTCGTGTGTTTGAGGAGACACACAGCATGTAGAACACAGTGCGTCATTCTGAAATTGATGTCATTTATATTTTTACGTCATAGTTTGCAAGTTCTATCACTTTGTAGCAACTGGTCACCCCTTATTTTTCGCTGACTCGCATCCTGCGGTTTCAAGCTTCAACGCCATTGTTTCATTGTCGCTATGGTGTTTGACCGAGTAATGGAGGTAAACAACTCTAATTTTCCCGAAGTGCTCTCCCTTATTTTTTTCAAAAAATCGTCTATTCTATTCTGTTTTATAGTAAATTGCATGAACGACCAACAAGGCAATATTTTACAGCACCTGCTGATAGATCTGCGGCTTTGGCGCCGGTCTCCGCGTGATGAGAGGCGGTCTGCGGCGGCATCCTTGCGACTACTGGCGCCCTCTGCTGTGGCGGAGGAGGAGGGGGTGAGGAAGCTGGCCCTGTGGCTGGGAAGACGGGACACCACGAAGGACTGGGTGGGTCGGCGGCAGTGCAGCGAGGATCGAAATGCGTGGAAGACATCTGGAATTGAAAAGGTCACAAAATTTTAACAGGGTGCTGGCTGGCCAGGTCACTAAAATTAGAATAGGTTTTATTATTGTTTTTTGGTTTTTTAAGATGTGCTCTCCTTAAAGTTTCATCGATATAATGCCACAGTGTGGCGCTTTCGACTACTATCAAGATCAAGATCAAGAAGAACAGCAAATTGAACTTAAGAAGGTCACAAAACTTTTTAACAGCAAATTGAACTTAAACTTAAACTTGAAGAAAGCTCAAAATGTTGCTGTGAATACCACTGTGATTACCACCACACACACACACACACACACACACACTCTCCTCCTCCCCTTTTTTTTTCTTTTATCTGATTTTTCTCTTTGTTTGCTTGCTTGAAACACACACACACACACACACACACACACACACACACACACACACACACACACACACACACACACACTCAAAAAGAGATCTTGCTTGCAGTTTCAATTACTTTTTCTTCTCTTCTCTTCTTCACCTTAGGCACCCAACTTCATCACGTTGAAGATATTCTTTCCTCT
>CM065682.1:80973286-80975786 GCA_017654935.2 Phymorhynchus buccinoides
AAATCTGTCGCTCGTGCAAATCAGTCTGTCGCTCGCTACTATGAGAGTGTGTATTTGCGACTGACATTCACAAATTTCACTTTTTCCGTACTTGAACCATTTACCTAACCCTAACCCTATCCCTAACCCACGGAAAAAGTGAAATTTGTAGTTCATGCTCAATGTCGCAAATACACACTCTCATCAGCGACAGATTTGCACGAGCGACAAGGCCTACTGGGGTTCGAAGAATTATACAGCGCGGGGAAAAACAAAAACGAAAATAAACCTAGGCTGAGTTTATCTAGATAACGGTCGCCGCGCGAATAACGCTTACGCCAAACGGGGCCTAAGAAACACTTTAGAAAACGTTTGCGGAAGAATATTGCAAGCTCTTGTCTGATTGGTCAAACTATTCTTTTATATTTTAAACAAACTTGTATGGACCAATCAACAACAAGAAATGCATTCACCCCCTACTAGTTCCGGATAGTTCGCCGCTTGCTCGGTGTTTGGCAAGAACAAAACGCCACGCGAACTATCGGCAAACGAAGGGTGTTTCTTAGACCGTTTTTGCCGATTTGAGCGCGCGCAACGAAACGTTAGCCCTTGTGACGCCCCCTAAACAGATAAGAGGGCTTGCACGACCGAGCACCCCTGGCTAAGCATAGTCCGAGAACACCCAGCCGCACACGGGAAAAAATATCATGTCCAATGAGCCTCATGAAAGCCATTGCATCAAAACATTGTTCACTGTCTATAATAGGCTATGCCTAATTAGACGTTACACCAACCAGAGAGAAAATTGTGCTTTCAATCTTTGAAAAATACAAACTGTCTTTACGTAAGAACTGTGAGATTTGTCAAACGGATGATTATTTAATAACGATGAAATTCACAATGGCCTAGTCGCTGTTAAGGATGACACAGCGATAGGCCCATTATCTAGTTTGCTTTCGCTAAGAATAATGAGAGAGAGAGAGAGAGAGAGAGAGAGAGAGAGAGAGAGAGAGAGAGAGAGAGAGAGAGAGAGAGAGAGAGAGAGACAGACAGACAGACAGACAGACAGGCAGACAGACAGACACATAGATAGAACCAGAGAGAGAGAGACAGACAGAGACTGACAGACGGAAAGAAAAATAAATAAATTGAAAACAGAACTATTGGTACTTGGTATTTGGTACTTTATAGTCACAGACAACTAACTTGACTGTCCCGTTTCCCACTTGGTGCTTCAACCAATAAACCACCGCCGGAGACCGTGTGTGTACGTGGGTGGTGCATTCTCTCTGCAGCCAAAAGTTTTAGGCCTAGTTGGCGAACGTGTTTTAATTCAGAGTATAGTTTCTCTAGATAACGGTTGCCGCGCAAAAAAACCTGTTACGCCAAAAGGGGTCTAAGAAACGCCAAAACTTTTGCTACGGTCAGATAACTCTTTATGCTTACGCTTCACTTTTGGGAGAGAGAAAAGGGTTGCTATCATAAGGATCGAGATAAATCATACCTCTCTGTCAGTTTGTACAAAGTTTTCGATTTCATCCACGTCTATTTGTGTGCAGAAAATTAAAATTGCACTATATTATGCCATCTAACATGATGAAAATGAAGAAAGAGCACTCCAAAACACTTGCGTTCGTTTAATTTGCTAAAATCATCCAGTATTTTTTTCATGATAGACTAAAGAATATTTGCTGTGAGAAGCTTGTTGTTTTGGTCTTCCACTTTGAAAGTCACATTCACGCGATATATTAAAAAAATCCGGAAGTATTGATATTTCCCATGATCCTTCAAATAGTTTGTCACTTGCTACCTCGATAGCAGCCACAAAATGTTTGCGGCAAACGTCGGCAGAAGAGGTGTTTCTTAGTACAATTTTTGCCGATTTGAGCTAACGCTATGGAACGTTAGCCATTGTGAAACGGACCCGGGACTAGTATGTTTGGGCAAAGCAGTAGGCCCTATTGTTAAACAAAATCTAAAGGGAGTGGAGAGGGTTTCATTAACTGCAGCCTAAACATGTTCAATGTGCAAAACAATTTTAATTCGACTATATGCAGGGGAACATAATTTGGCTATGTCACAACACTATCTTCTTCTTCTTCTTCTTCTTCTTCTTCTTCTTCTTCTTCTTCTTCTTCTTCTTCTTCTTCTTCTTCTTCTTCTGCGTTCCCAGGCCATATGGCCATAATGGGTAAAATACCTATATGTGTCCGGTTCTCAATTTCCACTGGTCTCCCTGCTGCGTACAGCCAACACATTCCGATTTCGGAGGAGCTCAAAGGAGAAACATTATTTGGAAGTGGGGTTGTTTTTAAACGGCAGGAAAATGGGCCAATAAGTTAGAAAGATAGTAGATGATAGAAAGCAAAGGGAAAAGGCAGAGTCAAAGAGAGTGGCAGATTAGAGGAAGCTACAAGCACAGAACTCCCAGAAGGTGGGGGATCTACCCCCCCCCCCTCCCCCGGTTTGCCCACGGGGAGAAAGCTATGTTCAAACAAGACCCAGAACCTCAGTTCCGGAG
>CM065682.1:80978286-80990786 GCA_017654935.2 Phymorhynchus buccinoides
TTTACACATTGTGTTATTTATTTGTAGGACTACTTTCTCTTTGGCCAAATTCAACTCAGGGTCCGTTTCACAAGGGCTAACGTTACGTAGCGTTAGCGCAAATCGGCAAAAACGGTACTAAGAAACACCTCTTTCGCCGACGTTTGCCAAAAATGTTTGTGGCTGTGATCGAGGTAGCAAGCCACAAACTATTTGAAGGATCATGGGAAATATTAATACTCCGGCTTTTTTTAATATATCTCGTGTGACGAGACTTGAACTTTAAAAATGGAAGACCAAAACAACAAGCTTGCCACAGCAAATATTCTTTAGTCTATCGTGAACAAATACGGGATGATTTTAGCAAATTAAACAAACGCAAGTGTTTTGGAGTGCTCTTTCTTAATTTTCATCATGTTAGATGGCATAATATAGTGCAAATTTAATTTTCTGCACACAAATAGACGTGGGTGAAATCGAAATCTTTGTACAAACAGACAGAGAGGTATGATTTATCTCCCTTATGATAGCAACCCTTTTCTCTCTCTCCCAAAAATGAAGAGTAAGCTTAAAGAGTTATCTGACCTTAGCAAACGTTTAGGGTGTTTCTTAGGCCCCGTTTGGCGTAAGCGTTATTCGCGCGGCGACCGTTATCTAGAGAAACTCGACCCAGGCCTGTGGCTATCCTTTGCGAAACTTGTAAATTACGACTAGTTTTAAAAAAATTATTATTCAACAACCCTTTTTTGGCACTAATCTTATTTTGTAAAACAAGTATTTGGTAGGCCTAGACTAGTCCTTTTCAAACACAGATTTCCATTTGCATTTGTTTATGTTGCTGCTATGCTGATTATCAATACAAAAATTCGTTTAAACCAAACACATATTTCTGTGACTGAATTATGCGCGATCTTTTTAATACTCTTAGCAAGCCTAATAAAACAAATGATTACAAATATAATGATGTTTAGGCCAATTTGCATAATCTCTGAAAACCAAACAAAATATAGCTTTGGCCGACTTGGCTGTAGCGCCACCATTTTGAATGAAAAGTGTTTAAGTCTATCTCAACATTTAATAATAAAATAATACACATTTTGTATTGAAACAAATACATTGAATAACATTATTCTCTCTCTCTCTCTCTCTCTCTCTCTCTCTCTCTCTCTCTCCCTCTCTCTCTCTCTCTCTCTCTCTCTCTCTCTCTCTCTCTCTCTCTCTCTCTCTCTCTCTCTCTCTCTCTCTGCTAACATAACAAGAACAACGAATGCATAGATAGATGGCTGAAAACAATCTATGTTGTTCTTGATAATCTTACGTGTTGATTGTATATCGGATGGTCGGTAACCATGAATGTTTTCTTTCAGTTTTCATTTCATTTCTTTTGTTTCATTTGTTTTATTTCGAATACTTCATTGTTTACCCCCCCCCCCCCCCCCCCCCCCCCCCTTGTCATCAGACCCGTGTCGAATACTGTTATTTCATTGTTCCATGCTCTCTCCTCTCTCTCTCAAGTCTCTCTCTCCCTCTCCTTCTCTCTCAGACTCCGTCTCTCTCTCTCTCTCTCTCTCTCTCTCCTAATGTAATAGGATTTGTTGTCTTTGCTTCCTCCAATTTTCCCGAATCGTCTATGTCTCGCTCTCTCCCCACTCCTTATATATGTACCCCCTTCTAAGGGGCTATGGCCTTTAAGAATAAAAAATGTCTGCGTCTGCAGTGTCTCTCAGTCTCTCTCATCCCTTCCCACCCCTCTCTCTCTCTCTCTCTCTCTCTCTCTCTCTCTCTCTCCCTAATTATGTAATAGGATTTGTTGTTTGTTATATATATGTACCCCCTTCTAAGGGGCTATGGCCTTTAAGAATAAAAATGTCTGCGTCTGCGTCTCTCTCTCTCTCTCTCTCTCTCTCTCTCTCTCTCTCTCTCTCTCTCTCTCCCTCTGTTGTTTGTTATATCTCTCTCTCTATGGCCTCTCTCTCTCTGTCTCTCTCTCGTCTCTCTCTCCCCCCTCTCTCCTCCTCTCTCTCTCTCTCTCTCTCCCTCCCATCCCCCCCCCCCCCCCCTCTCTCTCTCTGTCACTCTATCTATCTCCAGAAAAAAACAACCACCAAACAAATATAATGAGGTGATTCAATGATTAAACTGGGTGACGACAGAAAAAATAAGAAAGCACATCATTAATCACACGACCCAATATCGACAGCTACACGATGCAGAACATTAATTTACGCCATTACAAGATTTTTTTCTCTCCCCGTTTGGGAAAAAAAGGGAGACAAGCCAGTGCGGTTTGAGCAGACGACAAAGAAATCGATGACCAAACGACAAGAGAGAATGATTCGCAGTGGCATCACGACTGCGCCACGAAGATTGACTGAATGAAATAGCAAATGGAACGTGTTTCCTTCTGATGATAGTTTTAGCAACTGTCGTGAAGTTAGCGTTTTACTTAAATGTCCTGCTTCATTTTCGTGAGTCGTCCTCTTGTTTGTAGTTCACTTTTCACCATGTCGTAAAAGGTTGAAAGTGTTCTGAGACTACCTTTGTGATAATATTTCCAGTAACTGTGTAGCCGTGATGAGATATCCAAGTGGCATCTTATAACTAGAATATTTCCAGCTCTCTTCTGAAAGTAAAACCCTTACTATTACCAGCTCGGATGATGGTCTCAGGAATTTGATTTTGTGTGAGTAGTAGAGTTAGCGTGCACGCCATGGCTGACCTTCTACGGACTTTTCATCCGTCAGAATTGGCGTGGGGACCTATGATGCGATTCTGGAACTTTTGAGGTAAGAAACTGAACATAGTTGTGCGTGGGTCCGTCCTTTCTGCATGATATTTATTGGCCTAATCGTGTCAGTCTGTGCGTACATTATGTTCATAAATCATTCAAGTGATGTATCGAGGATCGAAAAGTAGACCTAATGGGACACACTGTCGATGTCCTGAAATAAGATAAACCAATAAGACAATGTCCTGGCTCTGGCAGAAATCAATATGACAAAGCGTGCCGGTTTAAAAAAAAGTAATCAGACATTGTTTCCTGACAGGGGGAGAACACAATAGGACATTTTCAATTTTAATAGGTCAATGGCCTATGACCGGGGCCTCGGGACATCACGGCATTTAAGGGTGCAAGTTTCAACCTGTTTTAACATTTTTGCTGATTTGATTGACCTTTCTGACTTGTCCTGAAATTTCCTTGGTTGGTTTACTGATGACGAGGTCCTTTGACGAGGTCCGGAGATATGTAGGCTACATGGAGTTTGAAAAATAAAATGAAATACACGTTGAGAAAACGAAGTGGAAACCTAGCGTAGGTATGGGACACTTTTCACAGATTCAAGTGCAAAGATACTGACAGTTTGACAATGTTTACATACAGGACTTCATTCAAGATTCATGTCTGATGCTGAGTCCTACCTGGTGATTTTTAAAAAAAGAAAGCAAAACAAAGTCACTTGATTCCAAATGGCGAGTAAAGGTTTGCACATAAATATTATATTCTTATCTACACAGAGCGATCGGCTATTAAAAATTTCTACTATAATAATCTAGCAATGTCAAACAAAGAGTTATATTAAATAATAAGAATTGACTAATATATTCACTTGATTCTCAATGGCGAGTAAAGGTTTGCACATAAATATTATACTCTTATCTACAGAGTGATTTTTTAAATTTTATTTTTATCTGGAATAAACTTACTCTATTTTCTTTAATTTTGATTTTGACTGTGCGCATGTTAATGAACCCAGTGACAACGAAAAAGTTGTCATTTGGTAAAACATTTTTACCCCTCTCCCTTTTTTTTAATCAGTCATAAAAAAACCGCAATCAAAAATAAAAATAAAATACAAATGGGGTGGCGGCGCTGCGCTAGCTGCGACCCGCTCTCCATGTGGGAGCTGCCCGAATTTCCCAGAGACGTCGAGTCTTTGTGACTGTATAGTTATACGTGAAGACGGGGTAAAAGGTCCATGGACGGGTAAGAAGCCCATGCCAATTATCTCATGAAATGAAGCTAATTTCAGTCACATTTTGCCCATGAGACGAAAGCTAAGCATTAACACTCGTCTCATGGGCAACATTTGACTGAAATTTGCTTCATTTCATGAGATAATTGGCATGGGCTTCTTACCCGTCCATGGGCTTTCTACACCGTCTTACCCTACCATTACCAATATCGATATCAATATCAATATAATTTTGTATCACGCGCGCACCCGCACGCACATACACAACACACATATGCACATACATACACACGCGCGCGCGCACACGCACACACACACACACACACACACACGCCACACACACACACACACACACACACACACACACACACACACACACACACACACACACACACACACACACACACACTCACTCACTCACTCACTCACTCACTCATGCTTCCGCGAAACTCGAGTATTTTCACGTTGGCAATAACATAAGCACTCTCGCTCACATGGACCACAGATAATTGAAGACTGATTGATTGATGCAAGGAGGATTCGGCCGTTAGGCTTGTTACGTGCCGCCTTGGGTAATTGGATTAATTGCAAGCTAATGGAAGACACACACACACACCCACACACACCCAAACCCCTCCCACACACGCCACCCCAGGGCTCCCAGGGACCTCAATTTGGAGGTCTATGAAGCACTAAAATTCCAAAGGACCCTCTAAAAGAATGTGCAGGGAGTCCCAGGGACGCTCTTCTTTTTAGCATTTGCTATGCCACTGGGACCCTCTATCCCGCCTCTAGGACCCTCTATTCCGTAAGTGAAGGAGTCCCTGGGACCCCTTGTTTCGCGGGGCGATTGGGAGCCCTGGAGGTGACCCAGAACCCTTTAAACCCCTGGCTACCTCTCAATTGCGCGTGTTTTTTAAAATCACTCCATTTCGCCCATCCGGGTTTCTCGTTAGTTCAAAAGAGTTTTGTTTATTTGGGGGTCATATCTGGGTGGTCACATTGAATCATTTTTATCAAAAGAATTACACACATTTACTGGAACGCTGTCAGTAAGTATGTAAAACGTGTGGTCAGATTTCAGTAAATTACTAGGAATTTTAGTAATTTCATCTAATCACTGGGGGTCACAGTAATTTCATGAAAGTACTGAACATTTTAGGAATTTCATGAAATTACTGATTTGACATATTTACGGTAACGTGCATATCAATTTCGCCTGGTTTCCGCAATGGATGTGTATGTTAGAAGTTAGATTTCGGATGACTATAAAATCAAAACTAGGAAAGGTATCTATATTCTGTTTTCTGCATCTGTAAGAGGGAAATGCTAGTTCTATTTTCTGAAACAAATATCACAATTTATAACCCCCCCCCACACACACACACACACACACACACACACACACACAAAACAATGCTTCCCGAAGCTTTGCTGAGGAACTAAAAACTAATCCAGGTTAGTGTTTTCATTATGTTGTTGTTTTTTCATGAATAATTTCAACCATTTCAACGGCCGCAGTTGATGACAAGAACGGGTGCAGTTGAGTGTAGGGGTAATTGAAATTATGCGCGATTGAGTTGCACCGCTGAGGAGACATTGGGGGATGGATGGAGTGGACGGTGCGTCTCAATTGCGCCTGTATCAATCGCGCCCGTTGTTGTCATCGATTGCGCCCGTTGTGGTCATCAATTGCGCCCTTTGAAATGGTTGAAATGGTTCATGAGAAACGTAGACATAATGGAAGTCTTGCGTACATTGATAAAACATTTTCAGAACATAGGTTAGAGCTAACGCTCCTTATAAAGATGCACTCACACACAAATTCAAATCGCCAATTGCGGTAACCAGGCACAATTTATTTACTACATTACCCGGATAAGGAACATTTAAGCAATTTTCAACTAATCGCAGTTGAGTGGTATCCGGGGAGGGAGAAGGGACGGCTTACTGCGCGATTGAGTTGCACCGCTGAGGAGACATTGGGGGATGGATGGAGTGATACAGGCGCAATTGAGACGCACCGTCCACTCCATCCAGACCCCAATGTCTCGCGAGAGAGAGAGAGAGAGAGGACCGCTTTGTTGCGAGAGAGAGAGAGAGAGAGAGAGAGAGAGAGAGAGAGAGAGAGAGAGAGAGAGAGAGAGAGAGAGAGAGAGAGAGAGAGAGTGTGTGTGTGTTGATGCTTTATTCAACTGATTGTATTTTGTATTGTGGTTTTTTTTGGGGGGTGAGTGGTGGTGATGGTAACGGTGTGTGTGTGTGTGTGTGTGAGAGTGCGTGTGTGTGTGTGTGTGTGTGTGTGTGTGTGTGTGTGTGTGTGTGTGTGTGTGTGTGTGTGTGTATGTGCGTACGTGCGTGTATGTGTGGGTGGGGTGTGTATGTGTATGCCTATTTGCATGTGCGTGAGCGATTATTTGTTTTGTTGTTGAATTTCTTGCTTTTAATTTTTGTTGTTGTTAAGCGCATAGAGCTCCACATTTGGTGGAGGAATGCGCTATATAAATGATTCACTATTATTATTATTATTATTATTAATAATAATATTATTATTATTATTAATAATAATATTATTATTATTATTATTATTATTGTTATTATTACTGGATGCGGATGGACTTTGCCATACGATCTGTTTATCTATGGTATTGATCTGTTAGCTTAGTGTCGGACTGCACGAGCACTCACCCCCTCTCGTTGTTGCTTTGATGTCCTGAGTGGTGTGCAAAACTGATGGCAGAATAGGGGAGGTGGTCCTACATGCAATAACTCGCGTACTACTTCTGCTTAAAAAATAAATGGGCACACTTGGAAAACATAGCTATCAATTTGTCCATACCAGGCAGCGGGATTTCTCCCTGCTTTTACCGACTTGTGGGATTTTTACATGCGTAAAGCGCACGGGTCAGACTAGATTTAAGTCCCCATCAGAAGGACTCGACGTTCAGTTCGATTTTTCTGTCAAACTAGGAAGAAAGGGCGAGGAGGCCGGGATTCGAACCCGGGTCACTCACGCTGCAGTCACGCATTACATTTGGCAGGCGAACGTCTTAACCACTCTGCCACCTTTCTCTGAGAGCCTCGTAATGTAGCAAGCATCATAGGTAAATGGCGAGTGGTGGTGGTATTAGGTATTAGGTATTTTATAGTCACAGAGGCATCTCTGTGAAATTCGGGTTGCTCTCACCTGGAGAGCACGTTGCAGCCAGAGGCGCGCCACCCAATTAAAAAAACATTGCATGCGATTTTTGTGTGACTGATGAGGAAGGAAAGGGAGGGGGGTACATTTTAACCAAATGACAACTTTTTCGTTGCCACTGGGTTTAACGTGTGCTAAGTGCACGGGCACACGGGACCTCGGTTTATCGTCTCATCCGAAAGACTCCACGTTCAGACCGTAATGCCTAGTGCAAAGTGAGAGAAAAAATCCCCCTGTACCCAGGCTCGAACTCGGGCTCACTTGACACGAGGCGAACGCGCTAACCACTGTGCCACTCTGGTGATGTTGTTCGTAGCAGGGAGCGAGGTTGTAGAGGGACTGATGGTGGGAGGTTTCACTGCCACTGTTGGCTCTGGATTAATTGTGAGGTAATGGCAGGACAGCCTGAATTAACTGGACAAGGTCTCCCCGGGGGGATACCGGGGGGTCTTTCGTAAAAATCGTTCACCCACCTTCTGGAAGTTCTGTGCTTGTAACTTCCTCTAATCTGCCACTCTCTTTGACTCCGCCTTTTCCCTTTGCTTTCTGTCATCTACTATCTTTCTTACTTGTTGGCCCATTCTCCTGCCTTAAAAACAAAATCTTCCAAATAATTTTTCTCCTTTGAGCTCCTCCGAAATCGGCATGTGTCGGCTGTACGCAGCGGGAAGAACAGTGAAAACTGAAAACCGGACACGTATGTGCCTTATCCATTATGACCATATGGCCTGGGGACGCAGAAGAAGAAGAAGAAGAACAAGAACTGGACATGGGACTAGGAATGAATGGAGGCAGGGAAAGAAGAAGAAGAGAGAGGGGGGAAAGGGGTGGTGGTGGTGTTGAGGGTAGTGTGAGGGAAATAATGACTGCAGAAAAGAGAGTGGGCGGAAAGTAGTGGGGGGGTGGGGGGGTGGGGGGGGGGGGGGTGGGGGGGGGGGGGGTGGGGCTAGGGGGGGAGCTGAACGACCTTTCTGTCATATTGATTGATCTCGTGTGTGCCAACTGGATATATGTGATCGTTGTGGTGTTGCCATCATGACGCCATCAATGAAGAGAGAGGACTGAGAGATTTACCCCATCTATGACTCTGTGTCTGTCTGTCTGTCTGTTTGCCTCTCTCCTCTCTCTCTCTCTCTTCTCTCTCTCTCATCTCTTCTCGGCCTCTCCTCTCTCGTCTCTCTCGTCTCTCTCTCCTCTCATCTCTCTCTCTCTCTCTCTCTCTCTCTCCCCCCCCCTCTCTCTCTCTCTCTCTCTCTGTGGTGTAGGCCGATATAACCTGTTTGAGGAGAATAACGTTTTGTGTACCTTTTGTGTAAGCAAATGTCATTAGTTCTTTTCTGGAATGTGAACTCTATTGTTACGGGCCAGAGGCCTAACAATTACAACCAGTGTTTGACTTTTGACTCTCTCTCTCTCTCTCTCTCGTCTCTCTCTCCCCCCCCCTCTCTCTCTCTCAATCTTCTCTCTCTCTCTCTCTCTCTCTCTCTCTCTCTTCTCTCTCTCTCTCTCGCCTCTCTCTCTCTCTCTCTCTCTCTCTCTTCTCTCTCTCTCTCTCTCTCTCTCTGGGCAGTATGGCCTAGATCATTAAATCGTTGTTCATTGTAGTCTCTCATCTCTCTCTCTCTCTCTCTCTATCTCTGTGTCTCTCTCTCTCTCTCTCTCTCCTCTCTCTCTCTCTCTATCTCCCTCTCTCTGTATTATCAAACAATCCTTCTATGTTTAAATTTGTGTTATTACTTTCTTGTACAAACAAAAGTATTGTAAGAAAAGTGGCTGTTTTTATCTTAAGTTAATAATGTAATGTCAATTTGTTGTTGCCCCCCCTGTTGTCAAACTCACTCCATTGCATGGGCATGGCCTAACAATTAAAACTCTCCTAACTCCTCTCTACTCTCTCTCTCTCTCTCCCTCTCTCTCCTCTCCTCATATGATCTCCTCTCTCTCTCTCATCTCTCTCTCTCTCTCTCTCTCTCTCATCCCTCTCTCATCCCCTCCCCTCTCTCTCTCTCTCTCTCTCTCTGGGCAGATGGCCCAGTTCATTAAATCGTTGTTCATTGTTCATTGTTTGTTGTTTTCTCTCTCTCTCTCTATCTCTCTCTCCCCCCCCCCCTCTCTCTCTCTCCCCTCTCTTTCTTTTCTGTTTCTTTCTCTCCAAGAAGTGTGCTCAACACACGAACTGAACAAAACCCCTCTCAGACTCCTGAATAGAAGGGAAACAAAAGCAGAGAAAGGGAGGGAAGCCTTGGCTGGCTGTCGATGTCCTTGACAGAAGCAGGCTCCAATTAACTGAGGGAGGAGGAGGACCCACCCAGCCACAGACAATGCAACCAAGACAGTTGACGGAGGCTTCCTGTTGCCTTCCTACTCCCATACTGCTATCAGGGCAAATGTTAAGAAAGGGGGGCTTAGTAGGCGGTGTCCTGAACAGGCTCTACTGAACTCCACCGAAGTGACTCATCAACAGTGCAGTGTCTCCTCGGGTTGGTTGCCTCCTGACGGCCTAACAGATTAGCTCCCCTTGGACTGCTGGTCTCGGATTCTGCGACCCGAACGTGCGGAGGTGTGGCTGCGAGTTGTGACTCGGAATGAGCGGCGTGGGAGCAACGCCACTGCACGGCCCAAAAGATGGGACAGAAAGGGGGAAAAAGTGCAACGCCGAGCGGCTGCAAAGTTCCCTCGCAGCATCGCCGTGCTACTCCGAAATCGAGAGAGAGAGAGAGAGAGAGAGAGAGAGAGAGAGAGAGAGAGAGAGAGAGAGAGAGAGAGAGAGAGAGAGAGAGAGAGAGAGCGTCAACCACAGAGCTACAAAGCTGTTTCATGGCGCATGTGTGTTCGGACCCGTGATTTGAGCGCGCGCGATCATGCGCACACGAGCGCACAGACAAATTCATTACAACTGTGTTATAGACCATTCATCAAGAAATGTGGAAAAAAAACTGCATTGAAATACATGCAAAACTTCGCGATATATTAGCGATTATGTGTTTCGGGATTTGAACCCCATAACTGGCGCGACCTTGACCTTAATGTAAAACTAAATACATCAGTGGATAGCTTGCATCTTGGCAAACTAGTATACCAAATTTGATGATGATAGACTGAATAGTTTTTGAGAAAAAACGGACGGACGGACGGAGGCACGCCGGACGGATCAGACAGAAACAATAGTTCCCCGAACCTTCGGCTCGGGGACTAAAAAGCTCCCTCCTCTTGCCCCTTCCATTCATTTCAGACGGTTTCAGGTTAGGGTTAGAGTTAGGAATAGGGTTTTGGATAGGGTTAGGGATAGGTTTAGAGTCAGTGAAGTGTCCGTCTCATAACATATCCATTTTTATTTTTGTGTGTGGATTAGACGGTTTGGGGTTAGGGTTAGGGTTTAGGAATAGGGTTTGGGATAGGGTTAGGGTCAGTTTAGTCATCAACTTTGTGTGTGTGTGTATAGTTTGACACTAAACTGACCATAAACCTATCCCTAACCCTATCCCAAACCCTATTCCTAACCCTAACCCTAACCTGAAGCCGTCTGAAATGAATAGAAGGGGAAGAGGAGGGGGCTTTTCTTAGCATTTGCCACTATCAGGTTTTGTACCTGGAGATAGACGTTGAGGAAATGGGTACATTTACATTTACATTTACAGGGAGAAAGGTGGCAGAGTGGTTAAGACGTTCGCCTGCCAAACGTAATGTATGACTGCAGCCTGAGTGACCCGGGTTCGAATCTCGGCCTCCTCAGCCCTTTCTTTCTAGTTTGACAGGAAAATCGAACTGAACGTCGAGTCCTTCGCATGGGGATTGAAGGCTAGTCTGACCCGTGCGCTTTTTACGCACGTAAAAATCCCACGGCAGTTGAAAGTCGGTAAGAGCAGGGATAAATCCCGCTGCCTGGTATGGCCAAATTGATAGCTAGGTTTTCCAAGTGTGCCCACACACCCTCCTCACCCCCCCCCAAAAAAAAAAAATGGGTAGGCGCTGCACTTGCGGCGACGCGCTCTCCTGGGGAGAGCAGCCCGAATTTCACAGAGATAAGTCTCTGTGACTAGAATATACCCAATACCAATAATAATTAAAAAAATCGCAAACTGACAGACAGGCAGACAGACAGTCAGTCAAACAATCAGAGAAACTATATTGTAGGTAAGGGGAAACTACTGGGAGGTATTTGATTAGTTGAAATGGGGTGTTGGCATTAATTTAAGAGGAAAGAGCAATTATTGGTCTGGGTACACTGGAATGGTTTTTTTGCTGTCCCATCTTCTGGGCCGTACAGTGGCGTTGCTCCCACGCCGCTTCATCTCCGAATCCCAACTCGCAGCCACACCCCTGGTTTGTCAGGTCGCAGAATCCGAAATCAGCAGTTCATGGAGAGCGAATCCACGTTAGGCCGTCAGGAGGCAACCAGCAGAGGAGACACTGCACTGCTGCTGAGTCACCTCGGTGGAGTTCAGTGGAGCCTGTTCTGGGCTAACATAAGCAGAACACCACCTACTTAACCCCCTACTGACGACAATGCTGTCTTAGTCGTGGAGACAGCAAGGTTTTTCTTAAAGGGGCACCCTGACGGATGAGTTTTTGCAAGAAACACGTCGAGATCACCAGAAAGACAGCCTTTTCAAGGATCGGAACACTCACTTTGCTCTGGTTTCCTATAAGTCAAAACGGCGATTCCTCCTTGGCGGAGTTGCTGGAGAGAGAAGCCATTGTGGACAGGATGGGTGGAGGCCACTGAGAGTGGTCGAAGCTTTTACTTCTATGTAGTGCAGTAAAATAACAAAACAATTGGAGCTATTTCCTTTGTTGTGAGCGAAACTGCTTTTGGTAAACTGTAAATAAAAAGGCTTGTATTGTGGACATTTCGTGATTTGCTCTAAGCGACTCAGACGGCCATTAGAATAAGAGAAGGTACATGCCTTCTCTTTCACTGAAAGAATTTGACTTCCAGCAGGAATCGCCGATTTTACGGTTTGATTTCTAGGATACCAGAGCAAAATGAGTGTTCCGATTTCTGTAAAGGGTGTTTTCCTGGTGATCTCGACGTGTTTCTTGCAAACACGCATCCGTCAGGGTGCCCCTTTAAGCCCGCGTAAATGAGGTTCTTTTCCGAGGGTGCCACCACGTCCGTCCATCGACCGCTCCCCGGTCTAGGTAAACTTGACTATGATATGTTCATTAGTTTGCTGATCTGAGCAACAACAGGGAAGTTTCAACCCGTCTTTATCGTCCTCTACCCACGAAGTGAAGGGAAGAGTATGATTTTGTTTCGTTACATGAAGTACTCATGCATTTGAGATACTGTTGATTAGATGATAATAATCAAAGGAAAATAAAATCCACCAAAAAGCGTCATTGAC
>CM065682.1:81005786-81018286 GCA_017654935.2 Phymorhynchus buccinoides
TCCAGTGGGGAGTGACATAGGTCCAGTGGGGAGTGGCATAGGTCCAGTGGGGAGTGACATAGGTCCAGTGGGGAGTGGCATAGGTCCAGTGGGGAGTGACATAGGTCCAGTGGGGAGTGGCATAGGTCCAGTGGGGAGTGACATAGGTCCAGTGGGGAGTGGCATAGGTCCAGTGGGGAGTGACATAGGTCCAGTGGGGAGTGACATAGGTCCAGTGGGGAGTGGCATAGGTCCAGTGGGGAGTGGCATAGGTCCAGTGGGGAGTGGCATAGGTCCAGTGGGGAGTGGCATAGGTCCAGTGGAGTGGCATAGGTCCAGTGGGGAGTGGCATAGGTCCAGTGGAGTGGCATAGGTCCAGTGGGGAGTGGCATAGGTCCAGTGGAGTGGCATAGGTCCAGTGGGGAGTGGCATAGGTCCAGTGGGGAGTGGCATAGGTCCAGTGGGGAGTGGCATAGGTCCAGTGGAGTGGCATAGGTCCAGTGGGGAGTGGCATAGGTCCAGTGGAGTGGCATAGGTCCAGTGGGGAGTGGCATAGGTCCAGTGGAGTGGCATAGGTCCAGTGGGGAGTGGCATAGGTCCAGTGGGGAGTGGCATAGGTCCAGTGGGGAGTGGCATAGGTCCAGTGGGGAGTGGCATAGGTCCAGTGGGGAGTGGCATAGGTCCAGTGGAGTGGCATAGGTCCAGTGGGGAGTGACATAGGTCCAGTGGGGAGTGGCATAGGTCCAGTGGGGAGTGGCATAGGTCCAGTGGGGAGTGACATAGGTCCAGTGGAGTGGCATAGGTCCAGTGGGGAGTGACATAGGTCCAGTGGGGAGTGGCATAGGTCCAGTGGGGAGTGACATAGGTCCAGTGGAGTGGCATAGGTCCAGTGGGGAGTGACATAGGTCCAGTGGGGAGTGGCATAGGTCCAGTGGAGTGGCATAGGTCCAGTGGGGAGTGGCATAGGTCCAGTGGGGAGTGACATAGGTCCAGTGGGGAGTGACATAGGTCCAGTGGGGAGTGGCATAGGTCCAGTGGGGAGTGGCATAGGTCCAGTGGGGAGTGACATAGGTCCAGTGGGGAGTGGCATAGGTCCAGTGGGGAGTGACATAGGTCCAGTGGGGAGTGGCATAGGTCCAGTGGGGAGTGACATAGGTCCAGTGGAGTGGCATAGGTCCAGTGGGGAGTGGCATATCAACACGAGGCTTCACTAACACTACTACTGTGAGCGGCCAGGACAGCGATCAGTCTTTGCGTAAACTAAGTTTCTTTGGTGCCAGTGAGATGGGGTGGGGGTGTAGGGTGTTGCGGGTGTCGGGGGGGGGGGGGGGGGGGTCAGCCCTCCTCAACAGTACAGTGCCAGAGCTTTTAATAAAATGAGCACTTTGAAATATTAATCGCGCTATCACGGTTACTTAACTGCTTGGTGAGGCTTCTGTTGATATCACTTTATTTTTTTTCTCCGCCTTGGCTTATAATAAGGCTGTGTCAGACCACTTGACAATAGGCTAGAACACCAAGGCTACATCAAAATGTTGTGATGCGGGGGTTGTCTTTAGCCATGACAAACTCCTAGCGTAACATCATCAGTCTCCAAAATCCTCCGAAGTCGGAGTGTGGCTGCCCACGTGGCGGGGTAATCAAAAACGGTCACACGCGTAATGTTCTCATCCCTAGTTGGTGCATTTGTACCATAATGTTCAAGTGCTTCGGCTTTGGGGATAATCCCCGGAGTCTTTTAGCCAGGGCACGACAACAACAACATCAACCTCATTCTCTCTAGTAGCATGTCTCGAAAGAGATATGTGCCAATAGACGATTTGGGGGGGGGGGGGGGGGGGGGGGGGGGGGGGGGAACTAGGGGAGAGCATTTCGTGAAAATTAGAGTTGTTTTCCTCCATTACTCGGTCAAGTACCATAGCAACAATGCAGCAGTGGCGTCGAAGCTTGAAACCGCTGGATGCGAGTCAGCGACTTGCAAACATTTGTTTTTAGAAAAAAAATAGGGGTGGCCAGTTGCTACAAAGTGATAGAACTTGCAACTGTGACATAAAAAATTAAATGACATATTTTTTTTAGAATGACGCACGGTGTTTTAAATGCTGTATGTCTGCCCAAGCACACGATGCGAGAGCTGATGGTAGAGTAACTTCCCCTGTTTGACCGGTTGAATTCGGCAAGATCACTCCCACACACCGTGAAATTACTCCCCTTAATTATTTCCGAACACTTTCACTTGTGATGGGGTTTTTTCGGGTTTTTTATTTTTATTTCTCCACTTTCGTCTCGAACTTTATAATTTCATTCCCTTTTTTGTCAGTGTTTAATCCGACCCCATGGTCTATCTTTATAGAATATTTATCACGTGCAGCTTAATATGACCTCGTTCTCTCACTGTCTGGTAATATCAAAAGCGAGGTAGCGATCAATAGTTTGACAAAGTTGGGGGTGTGGGTGGGGTGAACTCTGCGGAATTGTCTGTCCAATTGTCGTTCCATCATTCTTCATCATGACCTAGTCGCTTTGAGGGAGACGTCCCTTAAGGTCTCTGTACACGAGAACATTTTTAACTTTTCTCCCATGGCAACACATGGTGGCACAGAGGTAACGCGTTCGCCTCGTGCACAGTAAACCCGAGTTCGAATCTCAGTACAGGGGATTTTTCCTCCCACTCTGCACTAGGCCTTACGGTCTGAACGTGGAGTCTTTCGGATGGGACGATAAACTGAGGTCCCGTGTGCCCATGCACTTAGCACACGTTAAACCCAGTGGCAACGAAAAAGTTGTCATTTGGTCAAAATTTACCCCCCCCCCACCCCCCCCTTCCTCATCAGTCACACAAAAATCGCATGCAAAATAAAGAATAGAGTGACGCGCCTCTGGCTACGACGCGCTCTTCAGGTGGGAGCAACCCGAATTTCACAGTGACTATAAAGTACCAAATACATTGATAACCACTCATAAGATGACTTGCATGTCACTGTGTTGCTATGGGGGAAAGGTGAAAGATGTTCCAGATGACTTGCATATCACTGTGTTGCTATGGGGGAAAGGTGAAACATGTTCAAGATGACTTGCATATCACTGTGTTGCTATGGGGAAAGGTGAAAGATGTTCCAGATGACTTGCATATCACTGTGTTGCTATGGGAAAAGGTGAAATATGTTCAATATGACTTGCATATCACTGTGTTGCTATGGGGGACTTGCAATCACTGTGGTGAAAAGTTGAAATATGTTCAAGATGACTTGCATATCACTGTGTTGCTATGGGGAAAGGTGAAAGATGTTCAAGATGACTTGCATATCACTGTGTTGCTATGGGGGAAAGGGTGAAAGATGTTCAAGATGACTTGCATATCACTGTGTTGCTATGGGGAAAGGGTGAAAGATGTTCAAGATGACTTGCATATCACTGTGTTGCTATGGGGGAAAGTTCAATATGACTTGAATATCACTGTGTTCCAGATGACTTGCATATCACTGTGTTGCTATGGGGAAAGGGTGAAAGATGTTCAAGATGACTTGCATATCACTGCGTTTCTATGGGGGAAAGGTGAAAGATGTTCAAGATGACTTGCATATGACTGTGTTGCTATGGGGGAAAGACTGAAAGATGTTCAAGATGACTTGCATATCACTGTGTTGCTATGGGGGAAAGTGAAAATATGTTCAAAGATGACTTGCATATCACTGTGTTGCTATGGGGGAAAGAGTGAAAGATGTTCAAGATGACTTGCATATCACTGTGTTGCTATGGGGAAAGGTGAAAATATGTTCAATATGACTTGCATATCACTGTGTTGCTATGGGGGAAAGGTGAAATATGTTCAAGATGACTTGCATATCACTGTGTTGCTATGGGGGAAAGACTGAAAGATGTTCAAGAAATATGTTCAATGACTTGCATATCACTGTGTTGCTATGGGGGAAAGGTGAAACATGTTCAAAATGACTTGCATATCACTGTGTTGCTATGGGGGAAAGGTGAAACATGTTCCAGATGACTTGCATATCACTGTGTTGCTATGGGGGAAAGGTGAAACATGTTCCAGATTACTTGCATATCACTGTGTTGCTATGGGGGAAAGGTGAAACATGTTCAAGATGACTTGCATATCACTGTGTTGCTATGGGGGAAAGGTGAAACATGTTCCAGATGACTTGCATATCACTGTGTTGCTATGGGGGAAAGGTGAAACATGTTCCAGATGACTTGCATATCACTGTGTTGCTATGGGGGAAAGGGTGAAAGATGTTCAAGATGACTTGCATATCATTGTGTTGCTATGGGGGAAAGGTGAAACATGTTCCAGATGACTTGCATATCACTGTGTTGCTATGGGGGAAAGGTGAAACATGTTCAAGATGACTTGCATATCATTGTGTTGCTATGGGGGAAAGGTGAAACATGTTCCAGATGACTTGCATATCACTGTGTTGCTATGGGGGAAAGGTGAAACATGTTCAAGATGACTTGCATATCATTGTGTTGCTATGGGGGAAAGGTGAAACATGTTCCAGATGACTTGCATATCACTGTGTTGCTATGGGGGAAAGGTGAAAAATGTTCCAGATGACTTGCATATCACTGTGTTGCTATGGGGGAAAGGTGAAACATGTTCAAGATGACTTGCATATCACTGTGTTGCTATGGGGGAAAGGTGAAAAGATGTTCCAGATGACTTGCATATCACTGTGTTGCTATGGGGGAAAGGTGAAACATGTTCCAGATGACTTGCATATCACTGTGTTGCTATGGGGGACAGGGTGAAAGATGTTCAAGATGACTTGCATATCACTGTGTTGCTATGGGGGAAAGGTGAAACATGTTCAAGATGACTTGCATATCACTGTGTTGCTATGGGGGAAAGGTGAAACATGTTCCAGATGACTTGCATATCACTGTGTTGCTATGGGGGAAAGGTGAAAGATGTTCCAGATGACTTGCATATCACTGTGTTGCTATGGGGGAAAGGTGAAAGATGTTCAAGATGACTTGCATATCACTGTGTTGCTATGGGGGAAAGGTGAAAGATGTTCAAGATGACTTGCATATCACTGTGTTGCTATGGGGAAAGGTGAAAGATGTTCACATTCCAGATGACTTGCATATCACTGTGTTGCTATGGGGGAAAGGGTGAAAGATGTTCAAGATGACTTGCATATCACTGTGTTGCTATGGGGGAAAGGTGAAAGATGTTCAAAATGACTTGCATATCCCTGTGTTGCTATGGGGGAAAGGTGAAAAATGTTCACGTGTGTAGAGACCTTTAGGATTATAAAAATTATAGGAACCTCGGCCATTCTTCGAAGAAAACGTCGTGATCTTTTACAGTGCCGTCACGTTCGCTGGCTCTTCAAGAATGTACAGCGGGTTTGTCCGCATGTGCTTTTTCTTCTTCTTTTTTTCTACTGATATACCATGATCGGAGCACGCATCTCTAATACGTCACTTCGTAATGAGATCAGGGTTTCTGATTTTCTCCTCTCTTAAGTGGTACGCTCACCCCCTGTTCAGAGCTCTAAGGGGTATTTTCATCTTCTTGTTCTTGTTCTTCTGCTTCTTCTTCTTCTTGTTCTTGTTCTTGTTGTTCTTCTTCTTGTTCTTGTTGTTGATGTTGTTGTTGTTGTTGTTGTTGTTGTTCTTCTTCTTCTTCTTCTTCTTCTTCTTCTTCTTCTTCTTCTTCTTCTTCTTCTTCTTCTTCTTCTTCTTCTTCTTCTTGCATAAACATCTATATGTGTTCACAATTTGATCGATTAACGCCTTTTAGATACCACAGAGAAAAAAACCAACGTTAAAGTTGCACAAACGGACAGATAGACAGACAGACAGACAGACACACACACACACACACACACACACACACACACACAACACACCAACACACACACACGCACACACACACGCACACACACACACACACACACACACACACACACGCGCACGCGCGCGCGCGCGGAAAACCAAAGAAGCATGAAAACATAGACTCACTTTCGTGTTGTTGACAGAGTGAGCCACTTTCCAGTTGTTGACACGAGTGAAGCCAAAAAGACTCAGCTGTTCCAGACGATTGGCCATGTGTATTTGATTAGGGAAACAACAATGCCCCCCACCCCCTCCCCTTTTTAGGGAAACAACAATTTCCTCCCCTATAATCAACTTCGTACGTTTTTGTATTTCCTACGTCCCTGTATATTTACAATCTCGATCATCCTTAATGCTTTCATGTTAGATGATCACCTTTTGAAGTTTGAATAACTACAAAGTCCTTGTTTGGATGCAGGAACCTTTTTATTCCGTTCCTGCATCTTAAAAACAAACATGCAAAACTGGTAATGTAAAGGATTCAATTCTTGCATGGTGAAAATCTGCGGTAATCTGTTGATTATAGCCTACATAAGTACGACCAACACGACCTATTTTTTGGCCTTCTTTCTACTTCTGTGTTGCTCTGGGGAAAGGTGAAAGATGTTCCAGATGACTGCATATTATCACTGTGTTGCTATATGGGGACAGAGGGAAAAGATGTTCTCTCAGATGACTCTGCATAATCACTGTGTTGCTCAAGATCTGCTCTCTCTGGGGGAAAGGTGAAAAATGTTCTCTAAAAATTATAGGAACCTCGGCCATTCTTTCTCGTGATCTTTTCTCTCTCTCTCTTCTGTACAGCTCTGCTTTTTCTTCTCTCTCTCATGATCGGAGCACTCTCTCTAATACGTCACTCTCTAATGAGATCAGGGTTTCTGATTTTCTCCTCTCTAAGGAGTACGCTCTCTCTCTAAGGGGTATTTTCATCTTCTTCTTCTCCTTTTTTGTTCTTCTTCTTTTGTTGTTTCTCTCTTCTTCTTCTTCTGTTCTTCTCTCTTCTTCTTCTTCTTCCTTCTTCTTCTTCTTCTTCTTCTCTCTTCTTCTTTTCTTCTTCTTCTTCCTTCTTCTTGCATAAAACATCTATAGGTGTGCAAAATTTGATCGATTAACGCCATTTTAGATACGCACAGAGAAAAAAGCCAACGTTAAAGTTGCACAAACGGACAGAAGACAGACAGACAGACAGACACACACACAGCACACAACACACACACACACACACACACACACACACACACACACACACACCCCACACACACACACACACACACACGCGCTGGCGCGCGCGCACGCGGAGAGAGAAGGAAGTGGCATACACTCACCTTTCGTGGTGGTTGGACACGAGTGAAGCCACTTTTCGTGTGACACGACACGATGAGCCAAAAACAGCTAATTGGATGTCTATTTCTAGGGAAACAACAGAGAAAAACATCCCCCCACCCCATCCCCTTTTCGGGAAAACAACAATTTTTTTTTTCCTTCCTCCTCTCGTACGTTTTTGTATTTCCTACGTCCCTGTATATATCTCGATCATCATGTTAGATGATCACCTTTTGAAGTTTGAATAACTACAAAAGTCCTTGTTTGGATGCAGGAACCATCTTAAAAACAAACATGCAAAACTCTAAAGGATTCATTCTTGCTCTGCTCTCGACCACACGACTTTCTTATCTCTCTGTTTATCCTAGCACTTCCCTCACCCTCTCTCTCTCTCTCTCTCTCTCTCTCTCTCTCTCTCTCTCTCTCTCTCTCTCTCTTCTCTCTTCTCTCTCGCTCTCTCTTCTCCGTTCTGTCTCTGTCTTCTCCTCTCCTCTCTCTCTCTCTCTCTCTCTCTCTCGCTTCTCTCTCTCTCTCTCATCTCTCTCTCTCGCGCGCGCTCTCTCTGTGGCCCTCATTTATTCCCCCCCCCTCTCTCCTCTCTCTCTCCCTCTCTCTCTCTCTCTCTCTCTCTCTCTCTCTCTCTCTCTCTCTCTCTCACACCTCTGATCCCAACCCATTTTGTCATACACTGCTGAGATATGGAGTCTGTTGGTAAAAGAAGACCCAACAGAAAAAATCCATTTGTTTGCGTGCAAAAAGTTTCTAAATGTAGCCCTTAGAACGCCTAATCAAATGATATATGGTGAACTTGGCAGACATCCACTTATTATAAATGGTTTTGTAAAAACTATAAAATTTTGGTTCAGGATATTAGGCATGGACGAGAAACGGCTACCTAAACAGGCGTATAAAATGTTATTAAATTTAGATGCAGTTGGTAAAAATAATTGGGTGAGTGAACTTAGATTTCTTTTGAACAGGACTGGTTTTGGTTTTGTGTGGCTCGCTCAGGGAGTGGGTAATGTGAACGAGGTTTGTAAAGTGTTCAAACAGAGACTAATTGACATGAACATGCAAGACTGGGAGTCAAAGATAAACTCCAGTGAACGTTATTCACTGTACAGAGACTTTAAATCCGATTTAAGTCCAGAAATGTATCTTGATTGTTTTAAGCAGAAATGTTTTAGAGATGCACTGATCAGATTTCGCATGGGTATAAGCAACCTGAAAATCCATAAAAATAGGTATGTAAGATTTGATGTGCATGTCAATAATTACTGCCCCTTTTGTCCTGGTGACTTTGAAACGGAACTACACTTTTTGTTTCACTATAAACAATATGACCATATAAGGCACGAGCATCTAAAGAACATAGAGCATTTTAATGAACAGAGGGAGTTTTGCCGTTTGATGGCAACTGGAAATGAAAATGTGATTCGGCAGTTGGGTTGATTTATCTTTAAAGCCCTTCAGATTAGAGACAATGGAAAAAAGAGAAAAACTATTAAGATTGTGTAACTGATGATATTTGTTCCTTTGTTCCCTGTATTATTAATGTGTATGTTTGATCTGTTTTCTTGTCGTTTTATATTGTGCCCTCCACCCCCCCCCCCCCGCGATCCGATTATTGAAATGTATCTTGATGTAAAATGTCAACTCATGATATGGGCCAAGGCCTGACTCATTAAGCCATTCGCATTCGCATTCGCATTCGCATCGCATTCTCTCTCACCTCTCTCACCTCTCTCTCTCTCTCTCTCTCTCTCTCGCCCCCCCCCCTCTCTCTCTCTCTCGCCCTCTCTCTCTCTCTCTCTCACTCTCTCTCTCTCTCCCTCTCTCTCCCCTCTCTCACCTCTCTCTCTCTCTCTCTCGCCCCCTCCCCCTCTCTCTCTCTCTCTCTCTCTCGCCCTCTCTCTCTCTCTCTCACTCTCTCTCTCTCTCTCTCTCTCTCTCTCTCTCTCTCTCTCTCTCTCTCCCTCCCTCTCTCTCTCTCTGACCATATATTTCACCGCAGGCATTGTTCTTCTCTGTGTTATTTAGTTGCATGTCTGGAGTCAGTTTGCATTCCTGGTAACGCGAGTTTCACATCTTTTTTGTCCCCACCCCTTCCCCACCTCTCTCTCTCTCTCTCTCTCTCCTCTCTCTCTCTCTCTCGCCTCTCTCTCTCTCTCTCTCTCTCTCTCTCTCTCTCTCTCTCTCTCTCTCTCTCTCTCTCTCTCTCTCTCTCTCTCTCTCGCGCTCGCCTCTCTCTCTCTCGCTCTCGCCCTCTCTCTCTCTCTCTCTCTCTCTTTATCGCTCTCTCTCTCTCTCTCTCTCTCTCTCTCTCTCTCTTCTCTCTCTCTCTCTCTATGTCTCTCTCTCTCTTTCTCTCTCTCTCTATCTCTGTGTCTCTCTGCCTCTCTCTCTCTATATTCTCTCTTCCTCTCTCTGTGTCTCTCTCTCTCTCTCTCTCTCTCTCTCTCTCTCTCTCTCTCTCTCTCTATATATATATATATATATATATATAGTATATATATATATATATATATGTCTGTCTGTCTCTCTCTCTCTCTCTTTCTCTCCCTCTCTCCATCCTCTCTCTCTCTCTTTCTTTCTCTCTGTCTTATCTGTCTGTCTCTCTCTCTCTATATATATATATATATATTTCTGTCTCTCACTCTCTCTGTGTCTCTGTCTGAGTCTCTTTCTCTATCTCTATCTCCCCTCCCCCCCTATCTCTCTCTTTCTCTCTCTCTCCCTCCTTCTCTCTCTCTCTCTCCTCTCTCTCTCTCTCTCTCTCCCTCCCTCTCTCTCTCTCTCTCTCTCCTCTCTCTCTCTCTCTCTCTCTCTCTCTCTCTCTCTCTCTCTCTCTCTCTCTCTCTCTCTCTCTCTCTCTCTCTCTCTCTCTCTCTCTCTCTCTCTCTCTCTCTCTCTCTCTCTCTCCTTCGCCCTGAGCCACATATAACTTGGTGTGCTCAGCCATTTTTAGCTTCTTCCCCCCCCCCCCTGATTTTGTGCGTCATTTTCACACCCATCATAAATTCATGAAGTATTCTTTTGTGGTAAATAAATATGACACTGAAAGGGATGTACTCTTTTTAATAATAGAAACATTGTTTCGTTTACTTTTGTTTATTGATTTCTATCCCACATCCTTTGGTACTGTTTTTTCTTACTTTTCATTCGCCCCATTACGTTTTTCTTCTTCTTAAGAGACGTGTCCTTTCGTTCAGTCCATTCACATATTAAACAGAAAAGCAAGGGAAAATGCTCTGTCACATCAGCATCAGCTTAGATTGGGTACCAGCTAACCAATGTGTTATTGGCACGAGAGAACGACGTTAATTTTCTGACGTTGCTGCATCTCCCTCACAATTAAAGTGTCGGCAAGTGGAGCATTCATCCGTGTGTTATACGCCAGCTCGCACTTCACGTTCAGTTTCTGACCCTCTTTCTCTCCAGATCCCTAGGTATAAGCTTTCAACTGTTGGTCGGCGCTCTTTTGCTGTCTCAGGACCGACCTCCTGGAACAAACTTCCTCTTTCCCTCCGTCAACGACCGACCCTCGGATCTGCTTTCAAAGCTAACCTCAAGACCCACCTGTTTCCCCCCGTCGTTAAAGCTCCGCTCTCTTTCTCTTCTCTCTATTGCCATTAGGTCTGTTTCTGCTGTGTTTATTCCATTTATGTCATACGTGTGTGTTCGCTTTGTATTGCGTTTTTGTTTGAATGCGTTATGAATGCTAACGTGTGTGTGCGCTTAGATTTGATTTCTATCAAGATTCAGCGCCGTATAAATACTGTATGTTGTTGTTGTTGTGTGTATGTGCGTGTTGTGTATGTAGCCAAATTGTAATCTTGAATAACTCCAAAACGGCTGCATGGAATACTTTCATTTTTTCAGTATTTATTAAAGAGTGACATTGCAATATTTTCGGCATAAAATCGAACCGGAAGTGCCAACCGAATTTTGCCAAATTTTAGTTTTGAATAACTTGCAAACGGCTGTTTGAGGGGGTAATCCTGTCATGTTTGCTCTCAAAGGCGAACATAAACCCTCTAGAAAGACAAGAAAGACAGATGTCATGGACAGACTTGAAAGTATGTTTCGTTTTTACTTTTTCATCGCCACTGTCGCCTCTTGGCACCACAATGATTTAACACCCATGTCACTAAAAGGCATCAAATGAGGGTCTGGTATCCAGTGACCTTAATTCGATGGCTTGGAGTCAAAACGGACTATCTTTAGATAGTCCATTGACGTATTATTGAATTTATTACACAAACTAATAACTTGTATCAAACAATCACGGAATACATATGAAAAGGGTGTTTTGCTTTTTATATTTCAGTAGTCTTTTTGTTATACAAGTTATTAGTTTTCGTAATAAGTTCAATAATATGTCAATGGACTATCTAAAGATAGTCCGTTTTGACTCCAAGCCATCGTTAATATGTTCTTCATTTTGGGAGGTAAGGACAGGCCCTATTTTATGCATGTCACAGAGTAATCCCCAATATTGCAGACGAAATCTTTTCTCTACCCGGGTAAGTTTAATGGAAAGTTTTGGCTGAAAAATGGCTGGCGTTGAAAGGGTTAACGAAAAATAGAACAGGGAGCATAACAGAATGGGAAGAGCTGACTGTCAAATTATCAGTAACGACTGAAACACGGGTGGCCGGATTTAGAGACAGGTTGCAAAAAGACAGGTTGCCTGTCTGTCGTTTCCGACAATGACTGCCAGATAGTGTTTGCCTACTTGGCTCGGCTTTCCTGTATTGTTATTACTACCATCGATCCTGCCTTCTGCGCTAATGACTTATTGTTTCCTTAGATCGATCGATGGTCCCTGCGAGAGCAGCGAGCGGTAGGGTTGATCCCGTCTGACACGAACACCATGTACCAACGTGTTATTGGTGAGGATCAACCGGACCAGCTCCTGGAAGCGTTCCTAAGCATCAAATCTTGTCAGAAGAGATTTTGCTTACACATAGGTAAAGTTTTAAATCCTCTCGGCCGAAGGCTGTTAATTAGTCCGTCACCAAGGTGATCGGACTATTGCGATGGGCTGGTTTTTATTTTTATTATTTTTAATATAAAAAAAAAAATATATTCTGTCTGTCCCAAGGATATCTCCCGAACCGCTTGACCGAATCGCGTCAAATTTTGTGTGAAGGTGTGCCTCCTTAATAGGAAGAGATCGTCGTGACCTTGACCTTGACGTACGACCTTGAAAACCGAAAATCTATTTTTAGCCATATCTCGGGCACCGATCAACATAGGATGTTGAAACTTGGTATGAAGGTGGTTTGGCTTATGCCCGTTCTGATGATGGCATACCGATCAAGGTC
>CM065682.1:81023286-81028286 GCA_017654935.2 Phymorhynchus buccinoides
GGTAAATGAAACAGAACGGTAACTGAAACACCAAAGAAGTGAAGAAGGGAACCATGACTGACACGATTGACAGCTAGATCTTAGTGTATATTAATAATAATACCTGTAAGACAGTTTTCTTCCCGTGCATGATGTTATTGGACACCTCAGCTATTCTGCATCGAAGAGGATTGTGGTATTATGAGCTTCCATATTAACAGCACTAAACATCCTCTGGCCAATAAACACTTATATTAACAATCTCTGTCTTTCTGTCTCTGTCTCTGTCTCTCTCTCTCTCTCTCTCTCTCTCTCTCTCTCTCTCTCTCTCTCTCTCTCTCTCTCTCTCTCTCTCTCTCTCTCTCTCTCTCTCTCTCTCTCTCTCTCTCTCTCTCTCTCTCTCTCTCTCTCTCTCTCTCTCTCTCTCTCTCTCCCCCCCCCCCCTCTCTCTCTTTGGTGAATGTCTTTGTTTTTACGGTGACACTGATACGACGTCTCTCATTGACATCACGAAGCTATTTTTGTTTTTTTAATATTTATTTTATTTTATTGGACATCCGAGTTATTCTCGGTTGTAAACAATACTGCTTTGTTGTCAGTCAGTACAGTAGAACCTCCCTTATAAGACCTTCACAAATCATCCAACTGAGGTCTTATAAGGGAGGTAATTTTAATGCTTGCAAAGAAGGGCAGTGTCGAGAATGAAAAATGGTGTTTGACGTCCTCTCGGTCATAGACACATATGGGACATTTGTAAATACAAAGATGGTGGGAACAATACTGGAGGCAATGCCCGGAGGCAGTGCAACACCAGTAAAGTCCCGAGTTTTTGACAATATAGATAGGTGTAACGGTAACCACGCCTCGGTTAAACCTCATCGGCTATGGTACTGCCACATACCAATTTTTAGAAGGGCAGTGTCTCAGGGAAGTAAGTCTTATATAGGAGGGAGTCTTATAATGGGAGGTCTTATAAGGGAGGTTCCACTGTAGTAAGCTTACTCCATTGCTTCTGTCTTTCGGGATGGATTTCCCCCCTGTTTGCTAGTTGCTATATTCTAGTCACAGAGACTTATCTCTGTGAAATTCGGGCTGCTCTCCCTTGGAGAGCGCGTCACCGCAAGTGCAGCGTCTACCTTTTTTTCCCCTTTTTTTTTTGTTTTTGCGGGAGGGGGGGGTACAGGGTGAGGAGGGGGTGTGGGCACACTTGGAAAACCTAGCTATCAATTTGGCCATACCAGGCAGCGGGATTTCTCCCTGCTCTTACCGACTTTCAACTACCGTGGGATTTTTACGTGCGTAAAGCGCATGGGTCAGACTAGCTTTAAGTCCCCATCCGAAGGACTGGACGTTCAGTTCGATTTTCCTGTCAAACTAGAAAGAAAGGGCGAGGCCGGGATTCGAACCCGGGTCACTCAGGCTGCAGTCACGCATTACATTTGGCAGGCGAACGTCTTAACCACTCTGCCACCTTTCTCCCTTGTAGTGTCGTTTTCCCTGATGTATGGTCTCAGTGCAAGTGAACATTTTTCACTCTTTCACCATGGCAGCACAGCCTTAATATGACTTACATATCACTGCGTTGCCATGAGAAAATAGTGAAAAATGTTCACGTGTACATACACCTTTAGGAACTGCGAAGCTAAGATGATGTCTAGACAGACACTCTGTCAACATAGAATTATTGTTTTTAACGTTTCTTGTGAAAATGGTAAAACAAGATCTTTTAAGACTGAAAATATGAGGGAAATGGAACAGTTTATATGGGTACCCTGACGGATGCGTTTTTGCGAGAAACACGTCACCAAGACAACACCCTTTACAGTGATCGCAACACTCACTTGGTTTCTTAGAAATCAAATCGTCAAATCGGCGATTCCTCCTTGGCGGAGGTGCTGGAAGTCAAATTATTTCAGTGGAAGAGAAGGCATGTGCCTTCTCTTTTCCAATGGCTGCCTCAGTCGCTTAGACAAAATCACGAAATTTCCGCAATACAAGCCTTTTTATTTACAGTGTACCAAAAGGAGTTTCGCTCACAACAAAAGAAATAGCTCCTTTTTTGTTTACTGCACTACAAAGAAGAAAAAGCTTCAACCACTCTGTGTGGCCTCCACCCACACCGTCCAAAATGGCTTCTCTCTCCGGCAACTCCGCCAAGGAGGAATCTCCGTTTTGACGGTTTGATTTCTAAGAAACCAGAGCAAAGTGAGTGTTCCGATTCTTGAAAAGGCTGTCTTACTGCTGATCTCGACGTGTTTCTGACTAAAAACGTATCCGTCCGGGTGCCCCTTTAATCGAGTGTATCACATTGCGGATACTCGAGTGAGTTTAGGAGTGTGTTCCTCTTCTTCAAAAGACAGAAAATGCGTTTTAAATTAATAATAATTCGTGCTTTTGCCTAATGCCGTTATTGCCAACATTGCAAGACGTGCGTAGAGTTATTGATTTTGTTTTTCAAAGCAAAGCATGAACAGAAAACTGCTTGGCAAAGAAAGATGCGTGCTGGTATTCATTTTATCTTGTGCTTTTTGTGTTTGCTAATACGATTCCAGAAATCGTTGTGCGATTGTATTACTTATTATTACGGTTTCCAATGTACATAATTTGCTCCTGTTTTCCATCCTTGTTTTCAACTCCATTTTTAAATCATTCCTTTTCTAATTGTTGACTGCTCGGGCTTTCTCCAGATTAAAATTTCCTTTCAGGCCTGGTGCGATTTTCTTTGTCACATTAATCTTTTCGCTTTGTTTTTGCCTTTGCCAAACATCACGACTGTTTCTCTATCGACGAACAGTATAAATATAAACCGACCGTAAGCAGGAACTGATTCAAGCATTTAAAGACACACCACGTCACGTGTCAAAATCACGGTTTTCACGCGTTTTCCCTCTTACAGCTAGTAAGAAATCTTACAGAAATCTTCCTAGCATGAGAGGGAATGTGACACGTGACGTGGGGGGTCTTTAAGCAGGAAGAAGCTTAAAACATTCAATTTATACAGACGGGTACACAAAAGCTTCCGCGACATAAAAACAAATGATAGCGAGAAAAAGAAAAGAAGAATATCAGAAAATAGTTCTGATTAATATGGTGGTCGATATCGCCAGACATAGGTGAAGACGGGGTAAAAAGCCCATGGGCGGGTAAGAAGCCCATGCCAATTATCTCATGAAATAAAGAACATTTCAGTCAAATTTGCCCATGAGACGAATGCTAAACATTAACACTCGTCTCATGGGCAAATTGTGACTAAAATTTGCTTTATTTCATGAGATAATTGGCATGGGCTTCTTACCCGCCCATGGGCGTTTTACCCCGTCTTACCCTAATAACCCCAACCCATACGACAGTTGACATACGTATGGTTTTATCGATATTTCTGGCCTTCTTCCAAGCGCCACAGAACAGAGCTTGATACTTCGACCTTTTCACGTTCAATGCAAGCGCCAGGCATCGTTTTGAAATATTCCATGTTCGCTAAAGGTATCTCGTGCCTGTTTGTTGCTCTTCTCATCGCCCACTACTACAACAACAACAACAACAACAACAACAACAAATCAATGGTGGGTTTTTTTGTTCACCACAAGAAGGCAGAGATTCTGCGTTGTGTACACGTCATAACGATATTGTTATTGAACGGGTTGAGTTGTATTATTACGGAGATCGAGTAGTGAGAAAGAACGTGGTTTCGCGTCATTTTTTGTTTTTCTCTCCAGAGCTTATGTCTTAGTGTCTTAGTGGTCGTGTGTGTTGAGTTGTTCGACAGCGTATGGAATAGGGCATTTGCCACGAGTGTTCGTACTCTATACAAGACTATTAAACTGCCCGCGCTTGTTTTGCCCGAGTTCCCGTGACGTCACTAATTCAACTCTCTACTCTCAACTCGGTGAAATTCAAGGTCGCCGACCCGCGGCAAATGCCCTATTGAACATTGTCAGCCGGCTGTTCTAATCTTTTACCTCGAGGAGGGAGCGTACGTACGCTACGCAAAGGTATGATGACACTTTTCCTTTCTTAAAGACCCCCCACGTCACGTGTCACATTCCCTCTTATGCTAGGAAGATTTCTTAAAGATACACTGACGCGCCACGATTAAGTCCCTTGGGTTTTTTTCTGGGTAGCCCACATAGAAATGTCCCCAAGTTCAAATTGAAGCTGCTCTTTAAAACGTTGTTTCGCTTTGAATTTGGGGGCATTTGTATGGTAGTGAGACCTGGTCAAAACAAGATTTATGTCCAGCTATAAGAGGGAAAACACGTGAAACCCGTGATCTTGACACGTGATCTGGTGGGTCTTTAAAATTTCTTACCAGCTATAAGAGGGAAAACACGTGAAAACCGTGATTTTGACACGTGACGTGGTGGGTCTTTAATTATGATAATAGAAACAATGTGCAGTACAAGCTTACTTGTTGTATCCGTTTTCTGTATTAATTCCATAGCCATACATATGAGATGATGTACAGGTGTAATGTCAATGAAGCCTTATAGTTTTGTGGTGTGCATGAGAACGTGTTTGTTTCCGACACCCTTTCTCTCCAGATCCTAGGTATATAAGCTTTCAACTGTTGGTCGGCGCTTTTTTTAATTTTTTAATGTGGCGGTACCATAGTCGATGAGGTTTAACCGAGGCGTGGTTACCGCTACACCTATCTATATTGCTGTACTGGTGTTGCACTGCATCCGGGCGTTGCAGCCAGTGTTGTTCCCACCATCTTTGTATTTGCAAATGTCCCATATGTGTCTATGACCGAGAGGACGTAAAACATCATTTTCATCATCGGCGGTTGATTTGTTTTACTGTTTCAGGACCAACTTCCTGGAACAAACTTTTCTCTTTCTCTCCGTCAGCGACCAGCCCTCTCTGCTTTCAAATCAAACCTCAAAACCCACCTGTTTCCTCGTCATTGAAGCTCTTTCTCTCTTTCCCTTCTCTTTCTTGCCTTTAGGACCATTTCTCAAACGTGTGCATGTGTGCGTGTGTGTGTGTGTGTGTGTGTGTGTGTGTGATCTTCTTGTTCG
>CM065682.1:81043286-81045786 GCA_017654935.2 Phymorhynchus buccinoides
ACGCTGTGGGATTTGTATCTAATTTCTTCAGTTCATGATCTGCCATGCTCTGATTTACATATATCACCAGACTTCTATGGGTTTTTTCAGCCTGATGTGGACTAGCTGCTGTATAAAAAAAAGAAGTAAATTTTGAATATTTCTGTTTCTTTCCATGGAGTTTGGATGGATTTTGAATGAGCTTTTCTGGTGGGCTTAATGGGGAAGACTCTTCCGACTTACCCGGTATACTTACAATTTGGTATTTATTTGGTATTGGTATTGGTATTGCTTACTATATTGTTCCATGATAAAACAGAAGGCATATTGTATTTTGCTATGCATGCGAGAAAGAGAGGAGAGAGAGAGAGGGGGGGGGGGGAGAATTATAAATTGGGACAAAGACAGAGAGAGACACTGGACACTGGAAAACTTTATTTGACAAGGATAAAGATTTTAGGCACTCAGCTGGCTCCGCGACTAAGAATAGTGTCGTCAGTAGGTGGTGTCCTGAACAGACCACTGAACTCCATCGAAGTGACTCAGCAGCAGTGCAGTGTCTCCTCGGTTGGTTGCCTCCTGACGGTCTAACATAGATTCGCTCCTCTTGGACTGCTGGTCTCGGATTCTGCGGCCTGAACGTGCGGGGGGGCTGCGAATCGGGACTCGGAATGGGCGGCGTGGGAGCAACGCCACTGTACGGCCCAGAAGACGGGACAGCAAAAGAAACGAAAAAGATTTTAGGCGAATACTGTTCTTACAATCTGAGGAAAAGAGAAAGTGAACTTGCCGTCATTGACAACAAGCCTTTTATTGCGCCATCTATGTGCATCTACCTAAAGCGCCCATTGCAATAACATTCTGTAGGTTTTGACAATGGCGTGCGATAGCCAATGGTTGCTTACTGAGATCCTAGATAACATAAAGTAGTGTCCATGTAGCTATCGATCCAAGGTACTGACTGAACGCAATCCTGTCCTGGTTAGGACTGAAGGGAAAAGGGGTTCTTTGCATACTGTCAGATAAACAAGCAGTTGCTCCTGGGCTGCAGGTTGTGTGTGTGTGTGCGTGTGCGTGTGTGTGTGCGTCTGTGCGTGCGTGCGTGTGTGTGTGTGTGCGTTCGTTCTTAGTTTTACGTCTGTTCAGCCGTAAGTGATATTAGACAAATGTGTGTGTGTGTGTGTATGTGCGTGCGTGCGTGTGTGTGTGTGTGTGTGTGTGTGTGTATGTGTGTGTGCGCGTGCGTACGCGCGTGCGTGTGTTTTCTGCATTGCAGTTTTAAAACGCCCGTGAATGTAGCTTAAACGCTGAAGTTTATTTTACACAGTTTGTTCGGTTTTTGTTGTTGTTTAATTTGTGTATTTGCTTATTTTGTTGGTTTATTGAAATCCCATTAATGTTCATTTTATGCCTTAAAGCCTCGTTGTGTGCATTAGCAAACAGTAAGCTTTGTTTTTGCAATATGTGTAAATCGGATATATATATAAAAAATCCACCCCCCAAAAAAACCCACCCAACCCAGTGTAATGGATTTGAAATACAATATCAATATGTGTGTACCTTACCATTCTTTCCGAAACATTAAAAATCAAATACAATTTTACAGCTTTTCAGTTTGGGGCCTTCAGATGTAGGCTTGTTACGTAGTATCAATCCTACAATGTCCGCAGTTAGCCAAAAGACGTCGAAATTGAAATAATCGGAAGTGAAATAACAAGCGTTGTCTCCTCTTCTTCTTCTTCTTCTTCTTCTTCTTCTTCTTCTTCTTCTTCTTCTTCTTCTTCTTCTTCTTCTTCTTCTTCTTCTTCTTCTTCTTCTTCTTCTTCTTCTTCTTCTTCTTCTTCTTCTTCTTCTTCTTCTTCTTCTTCTTCTTCTTCTTCTTCTTCTTCTTCTACTATAACTTCTTCTTCTTCTTCTTCTTCTTCTTCTTCTTCTTCTTCTTCTTCTTCTTCTTCTTCTTCTTCTTCTTCTTCTTCTTCTTCTATCTTCTTCTTCTTCTTCTTCTACTATTCTTCTTCTTCTTCTTCTTCTTCTTCTTCTTCTTCTTCTTCTTCTTCTTCTTCTTTCTTCTTCTTCTTCTACTTAACTTCTTCTTCTTCTTCTTCTTCTTCTCCTTCTTCTTCTTCTTCTTCTTCTTCTTCTTCTTCTTCTTCTTCTTCTTCTTCTTCTTCTTCTTCTACTTCTACTTCTTCTTCGCCCATCTTATTCAGTAGGTTAACCAATATTAAAAAGCATATACTCTCCGATATTGATGCATAAAATGTCTTTCGTTATGAAAACCAACCAACCACCGCAGATTGCAGAAATTGGTTCCAGTTGTTCATATCTCAGAGATGTTCATGGCGAAATGAGTAATAATAGCTGGAGAACTGCATGTATTTATGGTTGGTTTTCATTTTGTTTTAAATATTACTATTCATGATGTGCAGATCAGTGCAGTCTCCAGGGGACTGCCCATTCATTCGTCTTCGCTTAATGCATTCTATTCATTCAAAACAGTGTGTTAATGTCGCTCCTCTTC
>CM065682.1:81050619-81070246 GCA_017654935.2 Phymorhynchus buccinoides
TACGTTAGCACGTTGTGAACAAAGGACACTCCTCTAATCTGTAGCTATCTTTGACTCTGCCTTTCCCTTTGCTTTCTGTCATCCACTAGAATTATTAGCCCATTTCTGCCCTTCATCCGAAAAAATAAAATCCTTTCCAAATAGTTTTCTCTTTGAGCTCCTTCCGAACCCAGAATGCGGCGGATGAACGCAGCTGGGGGAGACCAGTGAAACTGAAAAACGGACACATCCGTAAATTTACCCATTATGGCACGGGAACGCAGACGAAGAAGAAGAAGAAGATTCAAAGATTCTTAATCCCTTGACCCCTTTTGGGGTCATGGAGGACATGAGAAAAAAACCAAGCACAACAATAAACAAGCGCGGATCCGCAATCGTTTTGGCGTCGCGACAATGAAAACGAAAAACATCATAATAAGTTAAAAGCCAAGTGTGTGTGTGTGCGTTGTGTGTGTGTGTATGTAGGTGGTGCTGTGTGTGCAGTGTGTGTGGTTGTGTGAGTGGTGTGTGCGTGGGTGTGTGTGTGTGTGTGTGTCGTCTGATGTCTGTAAACACTTGTAAAGGGCCTTATAACTCACAGTTTTTCGACCGAATCGCTTCAAATTTGCTGTGAGCCCTCACGGGGCGATGGCCAACGGCAACGAGCAGCCGTTATCATTTTGCGCGGTTTCGCAAATGCTCGGAAACGCGCATCCGCCTGGCCTCTCGGCGCCCGTATCTCGGCGTTCTGGGCCGATTGCCTCACAATTATTTGGCAGGTCGATGGTCCGGGGACGGTGACTATACGGTGTGCAAAACCAGAAGCGAACCGGTTCAGAAACAGCGGGGCGCGCTATACGCCGATTCACCTTTTCTGAATAACTCCGTCGTTCTTAACCGATTCGCTTCCAATTCTGCTGTCAGGCTTGCCGTGGAAGGGGGAAGCCGCGGCAAATTTGAAGAGAATCGTGAGAGAGCGCGTCAATCTCAGAGCAGCGCCAACGGGAAACGGCCTATAACTCCGCCGTTTCTTAAACCGAAATCGCTTCAAATTTGCTGTAATCAGCATATACCAGTACTTGGCGTACGTTATAGCGTTACCGTTACAAGGCGTTACCGGTACTCGGCGTGCGCTCGTCATTTAAGAGCAGCCTCGATTGAACGTGCGGTTCTATTTTGACACTGCAATCATTAAATACACTGAGTCGCTTCCCTGGCTTTCAATAATTTTAATCTGTAAACAAGAATGTTATCTCTGCACCATTTCGTAAATTTTTAATCTTTTGGAAAACATTTAAAATATATTATCCTTACTATACTATCGAAAGAAGCACTTGGGGGGGGGGGCGTTTTTGGGGGGGCATACGCGTCGTTGTTGTTGCAGGTTGCTGTATTACTGATGTTTATTATTTCTACGCTTTAAAATGCGGATTAATGTTGGTCCTCGTCAGTATGCAATTCGTCATAACCTAGGACTGTAGATATGACCAACTGAAATGTTACTGTTATTTCCAAGTATTTTTTTCTCCTTTAAAATCTGTGCGACAATTTTGCGAAAAGGATGCGACAATTTGGATCCGACGACCGACAGACCGACAAAGGGAGTTTATAGGTTTGTGCTGTGCACAAAACAAAAACAGTTACCCAAAAAAGATAACTCCAAAATCGTTAGCCACAGCAAATACAAGTCACACAACTGGTACTAAGCCCTTAGAAATGCAGCTAAATTTAATCATAACGTGTTTTTTTAGCACCACAGAGCAAAACTAGCATACATACAAATGTGAATTTTACTGCCGATAAGACTGTCTTATAATGTCCATCGTATTTTGGACATTAAAAAATGAATTTTCACCAGTAAGTATTCTGCATTAAAACCATTTTGATTTAAATGAAAGATAGGGCGCTATATAAATGCTAAAGATCATCATCATCATCATCATCATCATCATTCAAATATATGAGAATTTTTTCAAAAGCCTTAAAAATAAATCTGAGCATACTGGATTATTTCCTGGACTCTGAGAATTTTGAATGTACTTGTGAACTCTGTATCTTATGATTTCTCTTCCTCATATCAATAGCTCAGAGATTTCCTACCAATTATGAGCACAGATGCACCAAGCTGCCGTCATGCGCCCTAATTAAGAAATAGGCACAGTGTATCCAACATGCTTGAGTGAAAGGTCTTTGTAAAGGGCCAACCACACGCCTCTAAATCGCACGACTGTGCGATACGATCGATCACGTGATCTCGATGCACAATCAAAACAGTCTTGGAGATCACGCGAGCGAACGTACTTTAAAGTCGTGCGGATTTTTAGAGGACGTTGTGGAGGGCCTTTAACCCCTTGACTGCCACCAAGTATCGCACACTGACCTGAGGAAACCTGAGGAATACCTGATATGATGGCCTTTGCTCTAACACAGTCAAGAGATTATCCCCAGACCATTTTCGCCAGAGTGGCTCTAGCAGTTGTCTTTTTCGTGGCATGATTTGCCCAATGATTTTTTCTTTAATGTTTCTCGCAGTCAAGGGGTTAAGAGTTTTCTTTTTTTAAAAGGCCGGAGAATGGACCAGTAAGGCAGGTAGGAGACCGTTAAGCAAAAGCGGAAAGGCAGAGTCGATGAGTGACAGATAGAGGAAGTTGACAAGCGAGCAGAACTTCAGAAGGAGGCAGGGTTGGTTGCTTCTGGGCGGGTTGTTGGACTCACTTGCCAGACATACAACGGGACAACGATGGCAGACGATGACGAAGGAGACGAGAGATGAGTTGAAGAAGGGAGTTGGAGCGAGGACACCTTGTAGGCGTCTGCGGAGGGGCGCCAGTTCTTCATCAACGTCAGCTGCCAAGAAAAGACAGCGAAAAGGTGCGTGCAACAGAGGACGCACAAAATGTGCGTCATGCAAACAAACGTGCAGCAGACAGATTATACAAAACATACCGTCGCTGTACCGACGCTAACAGTGTATTTACACACCTAGGTGATTTTACAGGAGCATCAAAAACATATTGTCGCCTGCTACAAAGTCAATCCCCATTGGATATACGCTGACCCCTTCTTCTTTACCGATGAGTAAACATTGTGACAATAAAAGTTGCATAACACCAAAAATGTTCGTGATAATCAGTTAACACGGTTTAGTCAAAAGTTAGTGCAGTGTTCTCACAATGGGAGATACGACAGCTGCCGGCGAGTATAGTAGTTACTACGATTAGCAATGACAAGTTAACGCTTTATCGAGTCAAAAAACCAGCAAAGCCGCCACATACACGATTATTTCCGTGGTATCTTGGACAAATTTAGCATTTCATTGGTCGCAGACACAAGATACTTATAGAAGACCTGAGTCGAGTCACTGGAAGGAGATTCAGAAAAAAATCTATTTTTTGTCAAATGTTTGTAGATACAGGTAGCGTCGGACAGCGACGATATGTGACCCAGCGCCACGGAAAGGGACATTAACTATTGATCGTCAATTTGCATTGTAGGCCGCTGGAGCTGTGTTTATCAGGATATTGCGCCATATAAAATACTATTTAATATTAGGGGAGGAATACTATTGCATTCGTAAACATCTTCTGTTTTTCTTTTTCTTCAACATTTTTGTCGATTGACGCAATTTTCAGAAAAAGTGCAGGACTTTAGGGTATGGAAATTGATATTAAAATGATCTTGCCGAATTTCGGCAAAATATGCCGAAAAAACCACGACATCAATCTCGACTATCCAAAAACGGCTCAACATGGATTTCGTTCATATTTTCAGAATTTAATACAAAGTAGATGCAACATTCGGTATGACACTGAACCGGAAGTGCCCCAGCTACGGTACAGGCAGCTTTTATTTGGTTCACGGAATAGCCAAAACCGGGAAGGTGATGTACAAAACTAACTAAGGTGTGTAGCCCTTACTCTGGCCCCAGGTCTGAAAGGAGTTTGTTAACGAATATGTACATAGTGTGGAAGTTATTCAAATATATGGACATTTGGTTGTGTCACTTTCACTAATTCCCATATAATTTTATGGATTTTTTAAATTTTTCATCCGATTTAATATAATATCGAAGAACACTATACTAATGCTAGATTGCCAATAGTAAACCGATTGGCCAACATTTGGCCGAAATATGGCCAAAATTGGCAAATTTTGACAAAACTTTAATCTTCAATAACTTGAAAACGGCAGCACGGAATACCTTCAATTTTTTCTAGTGTCTTACTAAAGAATATACATCGCAAAATCCTTTCCATTATAAATTCGAACCGGAAATAGGGTACGAATTGCCATAGCCAAATTGTGGGCCAATATTTTAGATAATTAAATAACTTTGGCAAGTGAGGTTGTTTGAGGGGAGAATTCCTGTCATGTATGCTCTCAGAAGGGGCATAACATAAGCCACAGCCTAGTCATTATTATTTCATAGCTAGTAACATCATTACGAAAGAGTGGCATTCCCACCTTTTTTATGTGGAAAATGACGAAGCACTTTCGATGCAAGCGTTCATGGCTGGTGGCAGTAAATGGTGGCAAAGAATGTTCCCAGGCCTAGCAGCAAGAAAAAGGGACGCATTGATATTCGCATCACTCGATAATGGTTCCTAGGTAGACCACGGCCGCAGATAGCACGTACAGAATTGAAGGGGTTCTGTGGCACTAGTGGATTCGTATTGTCTCCTTTTTATCATCCGTGAGAGTATAATTAATCGAGTGATAACACTATACAACAGACCACACAGCATTGGCTATATGCGCCGCGCGACACACATACACACAGAAGTATATCACACATACACGCATTTGCTACATCTACACTAAACAGATATAGCACGATGGGCCATCAGCATTGGTCACATGTAGGTCATATTCATTATATACACACATACTTACACATACACATACATATATAAATAGTGCTTAGTCTATCATTAACCCAGTAGAAGATAACACCAGCGAAAATTTGGTTAAGTATAAGAGAAGGAACAATATTCAAAGTGTTGTGTGCACAGTTTGTGTGCGTGAATGACTTTAATTATATATATACGTATTATACTTTTATATTACGAGTTAAATTACGTAACTTACACAAAAAAACAGTTTCATTTAAAAAATATATTCTCTGATAAAATTTTCGTTGGTAAAAGCCAACTTTTTCAATATCAACACTGGCAACTTCTAAATAACGCACACCTTTTATATTTGAATTGTGATTGAAAACTCAAAACATCTGTTAAAAGAAAAAAAAAAAAAAAAAAAAAAATGAGAAAAAAGACGAACACTATATACATACATAAGCACACACACTACAGGGACACACACACACACCGACACACACACACATACACAGACACATACATATACATACAATACACACACACCTCACACACACATATACACACACACACAAAGCACAAACACACACACACGCACAATCATAACACAAAGTCCAAAGAAAGTTGAACTGACCAGCTGAGGGTTTGGGAATAGACAATGTCCAGCACATTGACCGGAATATCAAACTCCTGTTGTCCATACTTCTCCACCAGTTTCACCCTCCCCTTCAAACGATTGTACACCTGCCTGAAAACAACATCATCATAATAATAATAATAATAATGTGACAGTGCTATAAGAAAACCAGACATAATGGAATTTGGGCATAAATTGAGATTTTAATTTGGGGACATGGTGGAGCAAAGATTCCTTGATTAATAACAGTGGAACCTCCCTTATAAGACCTCCCATTATAAGACTCCATCCCATATAAGACCTACTTCTCTGAGACATTGTCCCTTCTTTGCAAGTATTAAAAATTACCTCCCCTATAAGATTTTTGAAGGTCTTATAAGGGAGCTTCCACTGTACACAGAAAATTTAATTGAATGATCTTGTCGAATGATTGAAAAATGGTGTTTTTACGTCCTCTCGGTCTGGAACAGACACATATGGGACATTTTTTAATAGATACAAAGATGGTGGGAACAATACTGGAGAGCAATACCCCGGAGGCAGTGCAACACCAGTAAAGTCCCGACTTTTTAACAATACAGATAGGTGTAGCAGTAACCAAGCCTCGGTTAAACCTCATCTGAATTTATCTTGTCTATGAATGAAAAATGTTGTTTTACGTCCTCTTCGGTCATAAACACATATGGGACATTTGTAAATACAAAGATGGTGGGAACAATACTGGAGGCAATGCCCGGAGAGGCAGTGCAACACCAGTAAAGTCCTCGATTTTTTAACAATACAGATATGTGTAGCGGTAACCACGCCTCGGTAAAACCTCATCGGCTATGGTACCTGCTACAGTACGAATAATATTATTGACTAATAATATTTTTTATATAACATTTATAATTATCTTGTCGACGAAAATGGTGTTTTAAAACGTCCTCTGGGGCTTTGGTCTGAATCAGACACATATGGGTGACATTTGTAAATACAAATATGGTGGGAACAATACTGTGAGGCAATGCCGCGGAGGCAGTGCTGAACCAGTAAAGTTTCCCGATTTTTTTATTAAAATACAGATAGGTGTAGCGGCGAACCACGCCTCGGAGTAAACCTCATCGGCTATGGCACCGCTACAAGTAATGTGTTGAAGAACTGATAATTATCTTGTCTAGCTTTTATTTGATAATTATTTGAAGTTTGGCATTCCAAAATACATCATTTGCAGAAATTGGGCAACAAGAAGATACAACTTTGCCTCTTTGTTTCTATGGACGTGAGTTAGAAAACGATCAAATAAACAAAGAAATCATTCAAGTATTGTCTTTCATGTTGTGGATACTGGAAGAACATACATAGAACATAGACATAAATCAAGCAATCAATCAATCAATCTAATACCTTATAAGAGGGAAATAACTCTGTTCCTATGAATCCTCAGAACTACTTCTTGTAGTTGCTTCCCTTAGACCATCTCTAATGTCTCCTATTTTCGGGTTTTTTACTTCTTTGAATTGAATTACTTATCATCTTCGAATTTGATTCATTCCAACATGGCGGCGACCATATAGCTCACTTTATTCAAACATTAAATAAAGAAATGTTTATGTTTATAGTTTATATTATCGTCACGCTCATAAGATAAGTGCCTAACTCATTTTACAGTGTTTTGAGAAAAACGCAAAAAACGTCTCAGTATTTTATTAAGAACTTACACATCTAATTTTTTTCTATAAAAATGCAATCTGCTGATCTCAATCGATTGACAGCGTGAGTGATCAAAAAACACAACTAAATGATACATAACTAGTTTATCAATCAGCAAAACAATGCATAACAACATTAAAATGTTGCTTAGCTTCGCACGCTTGAGGCAAGTCATTGTCTATCAAAAACGAAGCTTAATTGACTGTGAAAATCTCACCTGGACTTGGCGCCGCCATCTTTGTGCAAACATGCCCAAGTCAGAAAAGAGAACGGCATATTTGCAACGTATCTATGGTGATCACTTCCGCTTTTCCAGGTGCTTCTGTACTTTCTGTCATGATAGATACTAGTCAGTCAGCCGATGTCCTATACACGCTTACTGCAAAATTGCCTAACTCTGAGTTAGGTATTTTTCTTATGAGCTATGACGTTATGCTTTTTACAATCATTTTTTTATTCATATACTAAACCAAGTCTGTCAAAACTTGAGTGGCTTTGTGATACTAGATCAAATTCATGACAAAGTGGTCAGCCCGTGGAGTTGGAAGTTTTTGTTTTCCTGACGAAAATTAAAAAAAAAAAAAAAAAAAAAACGCATTTCATCAGATTATTTACATCGTGAAATGTTTGCGGCTCACTCGTTCAAAGTAAGAAGTCTCCAAAACTATGCTGATTTATCTTTCACTCGGTACATGTTGCATGTTTGTATGAATGTGCATTTGAGTTTTGGGCGATTTTTAGAAAATGACCTAACATAATGCGATCTGAGGGAGAAACTACGTAAGCGGGCGTATAGTTGTTAGAGTGAGAGAGGTGTGTGAAATATGTGTTAGAGAACTCAGGGAGAGGGGTGAGGGAGACAGAACTCGAGAGATATGAGAGAAGTTGGGGTACATTTAGTAAGACAGAATACTTTTATATTTACCCTATTTTACGGACTATAGTAGTGAAGCTGAAGCAACATCAGCTGCACTACAAAGTACAGGCTCTACCAGTCACTCGTAATCACCATCTTTCTCTACGGGTGTGAAACATGGACTCTGCTGGCTGACTCCGAGAGAAAAATTCAAGCTTTTGAAACAAAATGCCTGAGAAAACTGCTGGGCATTACATACCTAGAACGCAAGACAAATGAATATGTCCGCAACAAGATCGCAGAGCTGGTTGGGCTACAAGAACACCTTTTGACGACGGTTAAACGTCGCAAGTTCATCTGGTTTGGCCACGTCAACCGTCACGAATCCTTGTCGAAGACCATTCTCCAGGGAACCGTGGAAGGGGGCCGCCGTCACGGCCGACAAAAGAAGAACTGGGTCGACAATATCAAAGAATGGACCAACATGAACATGAACATGAATGACCTGATCCCGGCTGCTCACCAGAGGCAGAACTGGAGAATGTTGTCTGCTGCTGCTGCTGCCCATCAATCCCCCCCAACGGCCACAGCGGTCAAGGGACTAAAGGAAGGAAGGACGGACTATAAGGCAATACTTTTATTTCCTAGACTGAGACCCCTGCGCCTTATAATGTGACTGATAATATAGTAAGAAACTATAACAAAATCTGAATTTTGTGTAAAATTTGGGGGGTGCGCCTTACAATCAGGTGCGCCTTGTAGTCCGTAAAACACACTAATGCATGTATTTATAACTTTTTTCAATATAAATTTGTTTAGTTTCTTGCGTGTATGCTAACATGTCAGCATGAAAGTTATCCATGTTTGATCTGAGGACTTCTTCTTCTTCTTCTGCAATCCCAGGCCATATGGCCAAGATGGTAAGGTACGTATCTGGATCTGGATTCGCACATCGAAGGAGCCTATGAAGGCTATAAACTCGACGAAAATTGTGTATAATAAATATATGTCCGTTTTTCAATTTTTCACTGGTCTCCCCTCCCCGCTGCGTACAGACGATTTCGGAGGAGAGTCTTAGGACAAAAATAAAACAAAGTTGAGCTGAGTTGAGTTGAACACTTGGCCTCAGTCTGGGGTACTCACTTGCGGGGGAACTCCACCAGAAAGGTCAGGAAGATCTGCGCAGCAAAGTCCACCAGAGCCAGCTTGTAGAACTGCTGACCGACGTATGTCTCCCAGCACTGCACACAGAACGACAAATTGGATCTAGCATAAGAAAGTGCGCAGTAGGTGCAATACTATATGTGACCCTTAGCACCACGAAAGGGACATTAAGTCGCAGGGGCTAGTTTCTCACAACAGGCTTGCAAAGTCAAAAATAATCGTTTTGGGTCAGTTTTGAGATATGGGTAATTTTCATCTTCTCTAACATCTCATCTTTCATATTTATAAAGGACAATCTTTGTTATGGTCTCTAAATATTCCAAAAAGTGCTCATAAAATTAGTAGGTTGATGCATTTTCTTAGGATAGGCTAGACTTTAGACTGTGATTTCTCAATATGGCCGACAGTCACCTTGCCAACTTTAAATGCTCATAACTCTGCAACAAAAAATGATACAAGAATGGTTTTTATATCATTAGAAAGATAGACTTGACTGAAGTTTTCAACTGTGCCATATTCTCAGAATGGTCAGTTTGAAACTTAATAGCTGGGTGATGCTGGGTCACAAATTTATTTTCTGGGATAAATACGGGGATGCCGTGACAGGTACATATCTGCTCTACCTCTCCATTATGAGCACCAAACTAACAGCCATACTAAGGGTGTACCTGCACTGTGCTCTGAGCTCTGTTGGGGGACTCCACCACCACTTCTTCTGTCCCTCCCACAGGTAGTTTCCACACTGAGCATCAAACCAACGACACTAACGAGGGCATTACCTGCACCGTGCTCTGAGCTCTGTTGGGGGACTCCACCACCACTTCTTCTGCCCCTCCCAGGGGTAGTTTCCACACTGAGCATCAAACCAACGACACTAACGAGGGCATTACCTGCACCGTGCTCTGAGCTCTGTTGGGGGACTCCACCACCACTTCTTCTGCCCCTCCCACAGGTAGTTTCCACACTGAGCATCAAACCAACGACACTAACGAGGGCATTACCTGCACCGTGCTCTGAGCTCTGTTGGGGGACTCCACCACCACTTCTTCTGCCCCTCCCACAGGTAGTTTCCACACTGAGCATCAAACCAACGACACTAACGAGGGCATTACCTGCACCGTGCTCTGAGCTCTGTTGGGGGACTCCACCACCACTTCTTCTGCCCCTCCCACAGGTAGTTTCCACACTGAGCATCAAACCAACGACACTAACGGGGGCGTTACCTGCACCGTGCTCTGAGCTCTGTTGGGGGACTCCACCACCACTTCTTCTGCCCCTCCCACAGGTAGTTTCCACACTGAGCATCAAACCAACGACACTAACGAGGGCATTACCTGCACCGTGCTCTGAGCTCTGTTGGGGGACTCCACCACCACTTCTTCTGCCCCTCCCAGGGGTAGTTTCCACACTGAGCATCAAACCAACGACACTAACGAGGGCATTACCTGCACCGTGCTCTGAGCTCTGTTGGGGGACTCCACCACCACTTCTTCTGTCCCTCCCAGGGGTAGTTTCCACACTGAGCACCAAACCAACGACACTAACGAGGGCATTACCTGCACCGTGCTCTGAGCTCTGTTGGGGGACTCCACCACCACTTCTTCTGTCCCTCCCAGGGGTAGTTTCCACACTGAGCATCAAACCAACGACACTAACGAGGGCATTACCTGCACCGTGCTCTGAGCTCTGTTGGGGGACTCCACCACCACTTCTTCTGCCCCTCCCAGGGGTAGTTTCCACACTGAGCATCAAACCAACGACACTAACGGGGGCGTTACCTGCACCGTGCTCTGAGCTCTGTTGGGGGACTCCACCACCACTTCTTCTGTCCCTCCCAGGGGTAGTTTCCACACTGAGCACCAAACCAACGACACTAACAGGGGCGTTACCTGCACCGTGCTCTGAGCTCTGTTGGGGGACTCCACCACCGTCCCGTTGACCAGCTTCTTCTGTCCCTCCCACAGGTAGTTTCCGCAGCACTGGTTGTCTCGGGTGCCCTCCTCTGCGCAGTCAAAGTCCCCCTTGTTGGCGGGCCACAGCAGGGTGTAGTACAGCGTGATGGTCAGGACCCCCAGCGAGGACAGGCGCAGGAACACCGTCCTGAGAAAACATGCAGAGAAAGCAACCATAGTTTTCGGACAATTAGGCCATGTACACACATAAGCGGAGATTCCGTGCAGAAACCCGTGCGCAATCCATAAAGAAGTGAAACAAAGCAGGGAAAAGATTTGCGCACGTGTCCGAATTTCCCCTATATGGTAAGCTTTTATCCTTCTATCATCCACTTATTTAGGGTTTTCTGAATGGAACTTGCGCGTCTAATGTGAACCCGGCCTAATCCTTCTTTGTCTTCCACTTATTTAGGGTTTTCTGTATGGAACTTGCGCGTCTAATGTGAACCCGGCCTTATCCTTCTTTCTTCCACTTATTTAGGGTTTTCTGTACGGAACTTACCGTCTAATGTGAACCCGGCCTAAGGCACTCCCCAAACTTTTACCCAAATTTCAGATTTAGTCTTACATAATAATAAATAAATAATAATAATTGATAGCATTTTCTAGAGTTATCTTACACTAAGGCGCTCCATTCCATTAGTCTCTTCGGATTGACGATAAACCGACATCCCGTGTGCCCATGCACTTAGCACACGTTAAACCCAGTGGCAACGAAAAAGTTATCATTTGGTCAAAATTTACACCCCCCTGTCCTTCCTCATCAGTCACACAAAACCCGCACGCACCCACTCAAAAAAAGTTGGGTGGCACCCCTCTGGTGAAACGCGTCCACCGTCTGCACGCAACCACCAAGTTCACAGAACGCCCCTGTGATATAAAGCAGCTAATGTGTGAAAAAGCAAAACATTATAACCCCCCCCCACACCCAGCGTGATGGGATCTAGGGGAAACATGCACAATCCGCATTTGCTCTGAAGGTGTGCGTCTTCCTTTAGTTTAGCTTTGAAAGTAGAGAGAGTTGGTCCTGACGGAAATCTACATGTGAAGGAAGAGCAAACGGAGAGCATTAGATCCTTCTTTCTGTTGACCTGTCAGGGTGATTTCAGGGTTTTCGGTACGTAGTCCTACAGCGAAGCTTATGTTGAACCCGGCCTTATGCTGGTAGATTTTCCACTTATGTAGGGTAAATGAATGGAACTGTAGAACGCAATGTGAGAAACGGCGTCAATCCATTAAAGAATTTAGGGTTTCTGACGGAAATAAACGCGATGGAAAGTGAAGACGTCCTAGCGGCATCCCAAGACTGTGTTACCAGAAAATTTCATAAAGGATGTATGTGATAATAATAACGAAGAGATAGGAATACTGATAGCATTTCTACAGTTATCTTAGGTTTTCCTGAATGGAAAGCCATTAAGTCTTTTTTTTCGGGATGAGACGCTAACCGAGAAACCCTGTGCCCTTATCCTTAGCATTTCTCCTAGCACAAGCTTGACGTTAAAGAGAGTGGCAAACGAAAGAATGTTGTTACCTTGTTAGGGTTGAACAATGTTCAGCTAACTCCGGTCCTTAGTTCTTCTTCCTTACCAGGTTTTTACATGACAGACTGTACGCAAGAATTACAGAGATCACAAAAGTTGAGAACGCACCTCTGGCGGGCGAAAGAGAGAAGCAGTGTTGACCTGCAACTTTTAGATCTTCACAGGAACGCAGTCTGTGGTCCTATGAGCTATACCCTAATGTTAAATACCACGAAACTTAATAAGATTGAAAGAAGCTCAGAAAGGTATAAAGTTAGTAAGAAGGTCAAATTTAGAAAGAGAGAGTTAGAGCTTTGAAAGTAAGAGAGACATGAGTTTAGAATTGAAAGTAGAGAGTCAGGAGTTCGAGATAGAAAGAAGAGATAGTTCATGATGAGTTTAGCTTTGAAAGAAGTGAGCCTTGAGTTTAGGATTGAAAGCACGAAAGTTATGAGTTTAGCTGGGAAAGAGAGAGAAAAGAGTTGTCATGTTGAAAGAAAATTTAAGTCAGAAAAGTTTAGCTTTGAAAGAAAGCAAGTCATGAACTTCAGCACAATGTGAAACTTAAGGCTGACAGAAGCTACACTTTGAAAGTAAGAAGGAAAGAAGTTAAAAGGAATTGTGAGGAGTAGAGCAGGGTGCCTCTTTCAGCTGAAGGCGCGCAGTAGTCCCCTCAAATGTGTGAGGCACCTTTGAAAGAGTAGTTGGATACAGAGTTAGAACGCCAGTAGTGTGAGTCATGACATTATAAGGGCTAATCTAAGTGTTGACCCATATATGAGTGAGCTTGGCTGAAAAAATAGTCATGGTTATAGCTCCACTTGATCAGGATTTTTGAGCAGATCCATGAGTGTCACTTTGAAAGATAGTCAAGACAGGAAAGGATTAGAAAGTAAACGCGGAGTTCAGCTTTGAAAGTTAGTGAGTCATGAGTTTAGCTTTGAAAGTAGTCATTATTCCTCCATGGCTGAGACCAGGATGGGAGGGGGATAAAGAAAGACAAGACAGAGAAAGAGACAGAAAGATAGAAAGAAAAGGATGTGCTGACACCTGATGAGGGTGATCTTCAAGGTGCTGGACAGGCGGTCAGTAGTCCTTTCCAGCTTGAACCAGGATGTTGAAGGACAGACAGAGAAAAGAAAAAGAAAGAAAGAAAGACAGAAAGAGAAAGACAGAAAGAGATCAAGAAAGGAGTGCTGACCTGATGAGGGTGATCTTGAGCTGGAAGGCGGTCAGTAGTCCTCCAGCTGAACCAGGATGTTGAAGACAGAAAGAAAGAAGAAAGACAGAAAGATTCAAGAAAGGAGTGCTGACCTGATGAGGGTGATCTTCAGCTGGAAGGCGGCCAGTAGTCCTCAAACTGAACCAGGATGTTGAAGACTGACAGAAAGAAAGAGAGAAAGAGATAAAGAACTGCTGACCTGATGAGGGTGATCTTCAGCTGGAAGGCGGCCAGTAGTCCTCCATTTGACCAGGTGTTGAGAGAAACAGAAAGTGAGAAAGAGAGAAGAGAACTGCTGACTGATGAGGGTGATCTTCAGATGGAGGAGGCCTGGCCAGTAGTCCTCCAGTTGAAACCAAGGATGTTGAAGAAAGAAATAAAGAAAGAGATAAAGAAAGACAGAAAGAGATAAAGAAAGGAGTGTTGACCTGATGAGGGTGATCTTCAGCTGGAAGGCGGGCCAGTAGTCCTCAAACTGAACCAGGATGTTGAAGATCTCGGGGACGATGAAGTTGATGAAGGTGATGGTGAGGGAGGGCAGGAGCTGGATGATCAACAGCAGCAGCTGGTCCGTCGTCTTCTCCCGCAGCTGCCAAACATCTATTTAACTCACCTCCCTCTAACACTCCCACCAAATGCCTAAGACATTCACTTCCAAGCACCCTGCCATGTGTTTATCTGTTTTTGTGGGTTTTTTTTGGTATTTGGTTGGGTTTTTTTAATTTGGTATTTAGTATTTTCTACTCACAGAGTTTTCTCTGTGAAATTCGGGCTGCTATGCCCGGAGAGCTCATCTCGCAAGCGCGGAGCCTACAATTGTAAAATTTAAAAACAAAAGATTTGGGGGGGGGGGGGGGGCAGGGTGAAAGAGGGGATGGGAAGCCTTGGGGAAAAACTAGCTATCAATTTGCGTCATACCAGGCAGTGGGATTTTCCCATGGCTCTACGGACTTTAACTCTGCGTGATATTTATAACGCGCGTGAAGCACACGGGTCAGACTAGTCTTCAAGTCCCCATCCGAAGAAGTGTTGTCCTATTTTCAGAGCTTTGTCACTTGTTACCTTGAGATGCAGCGGAACAACCAACGTCAAAAAAAATAATGGCGTTAGAAGAGTTAACCCCAATGGGGATACGGTGGGGGGGTGGTGGGGGGGGGGGGGTGTCTTCGTACAAATGTTCCCGTCCAAGTCTGAAGTTCTGTGCTTGTAACTTACTCTAATCCAATCACTCTCTTTTGACTCTGCGTCTTTCCTTTTGCTTACTGTCATTGCTATCTTGTCGCCTTACCGGTCCATTCCCTCCCTTGTTCTCAGAAACTCTATAGAAAAATTTTTATCAGCCGAAGTGGACATGCACACATCCACTCCCGCTGGATCAGCGACTTAAGAGAAACAGTGTCGTCAGTAGGTGGTCTTAGTAGGTGGCTGTCCTGAAAAAGGCTCACTGACTCCACCGAAGCGACTCGGCAGAAGGCAGTGGTCTCCCGGTTGGTTGCCCCTGACGCCACTAACATAGATTCGCTCCTCTGGGTGACCGCTGGTATCGGATTCTGCGACCTGAACGTTGCGGAGGTGTGGCTGCGAGTAGTTGGGACCTCGAACGAGCGGCGTGGGAGCAACGCGCCAATGTTCCGGCCAGAAGATGGGAAGGAGAGCACAACCAAAAAAACACCCACAAAAAACCCAAACCCCAACACACATGCAACACACAGGACAGTAAAGAAAACGAAACCATTACACACACAGTAACGATAATACAGTGGAATCTCCCTATAAGACCTTAAACAAATCATCAAAATGCGGTCTTATAAGGGCGGGGGGGGTTCTAAGGGAGGTATTTTAATACTTACAAAGAAGGGCAATTGTCTCAGAGTACAGTGGAACCTCAATTATAAGACCTTAAAAATCATCAAAATGAGGTCTATAATGGATGGGTATTATAAGGGAGGGTCATTTTAATACTTACAAAGAAGAGAATGCATACAGAAGTAGTCTTATGTTGGAGGGAGTTCTTATTAAGGAGTTCCACTGTACATACTGTATTTCTTCGGACAAAGGTCTTTGCAAAGGCGCACCCCCAAATGTTACAAAATTTCAGATTTTGTTGTTATGTTTCTTACCATTTTATCAGCATATTGATAAGGCGCAGTGGTCTGAGTCGGGGAAAAACTATTCGCCTTAATTCCGTAAAAATACGGTGCACAACCATGCTACACAGTTATGATAATAATAATTAACAAAAAATATCCCTCTCACATCCAGGAGGCTGTGGTGGTGAAGAATGAGGTAGATGCACCGGCCAGGATGCAGACCACAGGCAAAGTTGACAGCGATGCGCACAAAACACCAGCTTCACTTCTGAAAGCCGAGTACGGTTCTCCCTCATGCAAGCGCTTGGATCTGCTCCAAAAGATCCCTGCCACACAGCAAAATAAAAACATTATATGATTTTTCTCTGTGTCCTCTCCTCTCTCTCTGTCTCTCTCTCTCTGTGTTCTCTCTCTTCTCCTCTCTGTTGTGTCTCCCTCTTCTCTCCTCTCTCTCAAACGTTAGACCCCCCCCAGTCGGTTTGCTCCCTCTGCAAGCGACTTGTCTGCTCCAAAAAATCGAGGGGGCCCCCCCTTGCATACAGCACACAATTAACAACATTAGATGAGTTGTCTCTGTGTGTCTCTCTCTGTGTCCTCTTGTGTGCTCTCTCTCTCTCTCTCTCTCTCTCTCTATATATCTCTCTCTCTCTCTCCAGGGTAGGTTAGGTTCTCCCTCGGCAAGCGCTTTGTTGCTCCAAAAGGTCGCACTGAAACACAATAAACAACCTTGGAAGATGATGTATGGGTCTCTGTCTCTCTTCTTTTTTTGTCTCTGTCTGTCTGTCTTATCTGGCTGTCTGTCTGTCTTCGTCTGTATGTATGTCTGTCTGGTCTGTCTGTCTGTTCTGTTGTCTTATGTCTCTCTCTCTCTCTCTCTCTCTCTCTTTCTCTCTCATGGTTAGGTCGGCTTCTCCATCTGCAAGCGCTTGATCTGCTCATGAGATCGCCTGAATACGTCAACACAAAAACAACAAGAAAACAATATAGCATTCCAACATGGTAAGAATGTGTCAGTACACCAAACACTAGTCACACCGAAACCCAGACATTTTTTTGCAATAGCACACAACACTAAATGCTCTTGAAAATTCCATCTTAGCTTTTTTACATCACTCAAAGTGGTTTTGTCGTTTGTGAGAGAGAGAGAAAAAAAAAGTCGATTTTTAAAAAAAAAGTAAAAAGTTGCGTTCAGAATGGTAAAAAAAAAAAAAGGTCGCCAAACTCCACCAGTGTAGAGTGGCCACGCTTACTGAAAGTGGATGAAGATAATAAAAAGAGGCGATTTTTTCAGCACGAGCAAACGTCCCCAAGATTTTTTTCCAGCAGAGTTTTCAGCTAACACACGTCAGAGTTTTGTTCAGCGTGGAGGGGGGGCTAATCTATTACAAAACAAAAAAAAACAATTTGCGTGCCACAAATATCCTTCCACCCACATTTTCAAGCTAACATCGCTACTTTTGTTGAGCGGGAGGTACTCAATTTCGCCTTCCTTTGCACAAATGGGAAGCGAGTGACGCTAAGGAATTCCGGTTAACAGTTTGAGATCGCCAAATAGAGATTGTGATATAAGATACGGCAAGATCAGGTCCTTTACTTCTATCACAAACATATTTTGAAAACATTCCACAGATCGTCCGCGAAAGCGGAAACCTGTCATCCTGCACTTTTACACTGTTGTGCCACTTACACATGGGTTTATTGACCAGCACCAACCTTATTATTTTATTGGTGTTTATGGTGTAAAGTAGCACAGTACGGGTAGCGCGTTCCGCTCGTCGCAAGGTAACACCGAGTCTGAACCTTGTACCTGGGGATTTTTCCTATCACTTTGCACTAGGCCTACGGTCTGAACGCGGAGATCTTTCGGATGAGACCGATTAAACCGAGGTCACGTGTGCCAATGCAATTAGCACACGTTTAAACCAGTCGGCAACGGAAAAAAGTTGTGATTTGGTTCAAAATTTTACAACACCTCACCCACCTTTCCTTCCTCAAACCGTCACACAAAAATCGCATGTTAAATAATAAAACAACTTGGGTGGCACGCCCTGGCTTTGACACGTCTCCAGGTGGGAGCAACCAGAATTTCACAAAGACGCCTCTGTGACTATAAAAGTACCTAATACACTTAAAAACTCTTGCAGATGGATGCTCTGTTTGTTGTGGGCAGCATTTTTCTCTTCAGTTCTCTCTGTACACCACCTTAAACTGGGGGCAGAGGATGATCCTCTTTTGTGGACACATTCTCTCTTCAGTTCTCTCTGTACCCACCTAAACTATTGTCTTTTTGCGGAGGATGCTCATTCGTGTTGTGACACACTTATCTCTTCAGTTATCTCTGTACCCACCTAAACTCTTGGCAGAGGATGCTCCTTCGGTGTTGTGGACACACTTCTCCTTCAGTTCTCTATGTACCCACCTTAAACTCTTGGCAGAGGATGCTCTTCTGTGTTGTGGACACACTTCTTCTTCATGTTTCCTCGTACCCACCCTTAAACTCTTCGAGAGGATGCTCCTTCTGTGTTCGTGGACACACTCTCTCTTCAGTTCTCTCCTGTACCCACTAAAACTGTTGGCAGAGGATGTCCTGCACTGTGTGGGACAAACTTCTCTACTTCAGTTCTCTCTGTACCCACCCTTAACTCTTGACAGAGGAGCTCCTTCTGTGTTTGGACACACTTCTCTCTTCAGTCTCTTCTGTTACCAACCTTAAACTCTTGGTACAGAGGATGCTCGTTGTTGGGGCACCACTCTCTCTCTCTAGTTCTCTCTGTACCAACCTTAAACTCTTCGGCAGAGGATGCTCCGTTGTTGTTGACAACACTTCTCTCTCTCTAGTTCTATCAGTACCAACCTCCTAAATCTTGCAGAGGGATGCTCCGTTGTTATGACACACTTCTCTCTCTTAGTTCCTCTCAGTTACAACCTAAACTCTTGGCAGGAGGATGCTCCGTTTGGTTGTTGCCACTTCTCTGCTCCTAGTTCTCTCAGTTACCAACCTATAACTCTTGGCAGAGGGAGCTATGTTTGTGTGCACACTTCTCTCTCTCTAGTTCTCTCTGTACCACCTAAAACTCTTGGCAGAGGATGCTCGTTTGTTGTTGGCACACTTATCTCTCTCTAGTCTCTCTGTACCAACCTTTAAACTCTTGGCCAGAGGATGCTCCGTTTGTTGTTTGGCGCTTTTCTCGTGGGCAATGCAGTAGTCCAGCCGCCTATGACGCTGTTGGTGAAACGGACCGTGGAATGTTCTTCGTCCATCACGTCTCCTCACACTGCCTGCTGGAGCTGTTAGAGAAAGGGCCTCTTGTCATTGTATCATAATCTCATCATACATCATTGTCATCATCATCATCATCACAATCCTCAATATTATCCAGAACATTTTCTCTGATTGAGTCCAACAGGTCTCTGTTAACGTTTATACATAAATGAGTTCTCTCTCTTCTTTTCTTTCTGTTCTTCCCTCTTTCTCGATCAATCAGACCAGGTTAATGTCATATGAGCGCAGAGAGTCATGCTGCAAGTATGCAGCTAACTAACGAAATAACATGCCCAGCTTGTCCAACTTCGGCTGGTTGATTAATTTCAGTTTTTCTCTAACAGGAAAGGGGTTAAATCATTCAAGTCGCTCCAGCCATCTATGTCCGGAATTAATAGGACAGCTGGCAATTTGA
>CM065682.1:81073246-81080746 GCA_017654935.2 Phymorhynchus buccinoides
ACGCATGAGTACATGAACACACGTACAAGCGCACCAAAACAGGCATGTCCATTCACTTTCTAACATTCGCGCAACAGTGTTTCGCGCAGACGTCTTCGCGCAGTAGGGACTGTACTTTGGCACGTGGTCACGTTATGTGCTCGCAGACCAGCCTCTGTAGTCATGAGTGTGTCTTACGTAGACAGCCAACACGGGTAGTAGTATGTGAGTTAGACTAAAACCAAACAAATTGCCTAATTTACATACTACAACGGAGAGACCAAAACGATTGGCTGGTCAGCCTAATTTACATTACTACTTCTCGTGTTGACTAATTTCACTCATGACTACGGCACATGATAACAGGACCAAGGGTTTTGTCATGTGACCCCCCCCCCCCCCCCCCCCCACACACACACACCCCACACACACTCCCTTACATCATCCACACCATCAGTGTTTGAAAGTTTTGAAAGGATCGGTTCATTTTGAAGCAGGTTGCTGTTCAGTTGATTGTGAGTCAAACGAAGGAAGGTTGTCTGAGTGTCTACGAAGCCGGCACATTCAAGTGAGTAGTTTTAGCTTATTCTTAAGCATAGTATAACATTATTGTGTTTTAACAATATTTGCCCTCTAAATATATACGCGATGGACTGTAGAGGGGAAGTATTGAATATTGTGTTTTTATTTTGATCTTGATGGACTGTTTTGCTCCTTCTGTTGTCTGCTTTTTGCTCCTTGTTGCTATTTTTGCTATGTTTGCTGTTTGCTGTTTAATTGTTTGTCTGTGTTGATAAAGGCGCATTCGCCGAAATATCCACTCGTTTTGTTTTGTCTCTTGTGAATAAAATAACGTCACTTTACCCCTGTCGTGTAGTCGTTTGTTTGTTGTACACTCTAAATATAGTTTCGATTTTTTTTGTTGGTAGGGGAAGACGGGGTAAAAAGCGCATGGGCGGGTAAGAAGCCCACCCCAATTATCTCATGAAATAAACAATAAAATGCCCGTCAGTCAAATTTGCCCATGAGACGAATGCTAGACATTAACGCTCGTCTTCATGGGCAAAATGCACTTTAAAATGACTAAAAGCGTACAAAATAATAAAATATTTGCTTCTTTTGATGATTATAAGTAGGATACATAGTTTTAATGTTTTCCAAAAGATATAAAAAGGGGTGCAGGATAACATTCTTACCCGCCCATGCGAGTTTTTACCCCGTCTTCCCCTATTGATTTGTTTATCTTTCATTCACTGATGACTACTACTAAGGCGTCTGTGTTTTTTTATTATTTTAAATCTGTATATCAACTGAATAGATGTTGTTTTGAAAAAATAAAGCTTGTCTATATAACATTTTGTGAAAGAATTTAAGGATTTTTGCATCGACTGCTTCGTCAGGTATGTATTTATCACTCTGTTAGTAAAAGTTTTTTTTGATAGTCTGGTGTTCGTATCTTTTTTTTGTATAGTTTGAATTTATGGCCACGGGTTCTCTCGCCCACACAAAGAGGCTTAGTAGGCTGTTAGTGGTAGAAAATCGTAATAAATGGTGACAAATCATTTGTCTTTGACTTTGTTTCTGTCCCGAAGTCGGAGTGTGGCTGCTCACGCGCACGTGGCTGGGTAATCAGAAACGGTCACACACGTAATGTTATCATCCCTAGCTGGTGCATTTGATTTTGTACTATAGTGTTCAAGTGCTTCAACTGTTGGGATGATCCCTGGAGTCTTTAAGCCAGGGTATGACAACAACAAAACAGGGCACAATCAGCAGCAGATAAGACGCGTTGATTGGTAAATTTGTGGTATTACGCGTGATTCTATTGTCCAAGAAGACCGAGACGGTGCGCCACTATTCGCCTACGCGCGTTTCGCCTACTCACGTTTTATCGACTAGCTGATAAGTAGTCTCGTTTCGCCTTAAACAATTAATGACAGCACGTTGCTGGAGGGAGGGACGGGGGTGAGAAAGACAGAGAGAGAGAGAGAGAGAGAGAGAGAGAGAGAGAGAGAGAGAGAGAGAGAGAGAGAGAGAGAGAGAGAGAGAGGAGGGGGGGGAGGCAGACAGAGAGAGAAAGAGAAAGGGGTAGGACCAAGAGAGAGACAAAGAGAGAGAGAGAGAGGGGGGGAGGGAGGAAGGAAGGGAGGGAGAGAGAGAAAAGGCTACAGGTTGGAGACAGACAGACTCACAAAACCTTGTTCTAATGGTCAACCTATGGCGATATTTTTCACGCCAGAGGGCAGTCAATGCACTAGGGGCTTATCACGCGATTTTCGTACTTGGGCGTAGTGAGAGAGAGAGTGATGGTAGGACCACTCACTGTCTCTCTCTCTTTCTTTATCCCCAACTAATAATATAGAGAGGATTAGCCCCACACGAGCGTCATGCCCTCTGGCGTGAGACAAATCGCGCTAAGTCTCTCATTGCAGTCCGCACTCGGTTTAATAATAGAAAAGTTAAGTTCAAAAGTAAGCAAACACAAGGAGAAAAAGTTGGGCGAAACGAGACACTGTGTGTGGGCGAAACGACACAGCCGACACAATCAAATTAATGCAGATGAAGCGGGAGATTATGTACATCAAAGAGTAGGCGAAACGCGCTCAGGCGAAGTGGACGGCACCCGCCCAAGACTAGTGGCCTACATAGTGAATGGCTGAAAACTTTAACACTTTCAAAAGGTTGAAAACTTTAACCCTTTTTTGCTTTCGGTTTATACTACTACTTGTGGCGGTGCCATAGCCGATGAGGTTTAACCAAGGCGTGGTCACCGCTACAGCTATCTGTATTAATTTTAAAAAATCGGGACTTTACTGGTTTCGTACTGCCTCCGGGCATTGCTTCCAGTATTATTCCCACCATATTTGTATTTACAAATGTCCCATATGTGTCTGATTCAGACCAAGAGGACGTAAAACTCCATTTTCGTCACCTTTAACCCTTTCACCGCCAATGTTGCATTTTAGCACCACAATGGTTTAACACCCATGTCACTAAAACTGTAAAAGCCATCAAATCAGGGCCAGTTTCCCAAAGACATTATTTTCTTAATGTTGGGTGGTAAGGATAGGCCTAATGTTATACATGTCACAGAGGAAATCGCAATATTGCAGGGTTTTTTTTTCTCTACCCAGTTAAGTGTAATGGTATTTTGGGGCTGAAAAATATCTGGCGGCGAAAGGGTTAACATGGATTGCAAGCTTGTGAGTTCAAACAGAAAAAAAATTGTCATAGTTACCAGCCGCGTGGCGGGATGGTAATGGTTTCAGAGAATCATGTTTGTTCCTGACTATCTCTTTGTTTTTGTCGTACCATGGCTTAAAGACTCCAGGGACCATCCCAATAGCCGAAGCACTTGCTGACCAAGGCACAAATGCACCAACTAGGGATGCGTGTGACCATTTTTGATTACCCCGCCACGTGAGCGTCGTGGGAGCAACGCCATTGTACGGCCCAAAAGATGGGACAGGGAGGAAAAAAGCACCAGATAGGGATTACATGTGTGACTGTTTTTGATTACCCCGCCACGTGGGCAGCCACACTCCGACTTCTGAGGATGTTGGATTGATGATGTTATGCTAGGAGCTTGCCGTGGCTAAAGACAATCCACGCATAACTATGCAGAACGTAACATTTTGATGTAGCCTTGGTGTTCTAGCTTATGTCAATCTATATGAACACGATAACGTTTGAACGAATGGACCTAGCAGGCTCAAGTTTCGCATGCGGATAGGTACTTAGGATATCTAGGCCAAACTCGAAAATGAAGGTCATGGGTCAAATGTCAAGGTCACTGTCAGAACTGAAAATGCTGCTGAGTACCTGGCACGATAACGTTTGAACGGAGGGATATAGCACACTCAAAGTTTGCATGCGGTTGATACTAAGGATATCTTGTTTGTTATTCTAATTGACCCGAGTTGATAGGCAAGAAAGCCCTCTATCTATGTCCACACAGCAATGACTGGTGGCCTGGTCCACTTCAATGTTGGTTAGGTCATCAGGCTTTCCCTCTCTCTCTTTCTCATATAAATTAATACATTGAACACACACGTGCGCACGCACGCACGCACACGCACACACGCACACACACACACACACACACACACACACACACACACACACACACACACACACACACACACACACACACACACACACACACACACGCGCGCGCGCACGCACACACACGCACACACACACAGACCTGCCTACCCATACTATTTTTCCGTATTTTGTACACGATTTTGAGCCCCAGTACTGCAGTACGGTAAATGCAAAATTAATACGGCAAACATTTGAACTTAAGGTCTTCTAAGATCGGTCAAAATCGAGTGTTTTTCGTCATTTCGCATGGCGGTTTAATGTTCTGTAATGTTCCGTTGTTTGGTCTCCTTGCAAAATACGGAATTTTGAGAAAAAGTACGGAATTGTATTTCGTGGGAGTACCTAAAAAACTAAATTGGGGTTAGGCAGGTCTGCACACGCACACGCACGCACACGCACGCACACGCACACGCACACACGCACGCACACGCACGCACACACACACACACACACACACACACACACACACACACACACACACACACACACACACACACACACACACGTTTTTGTCAGAATCACTTTTAGTGGAAGGACATTAAACTGCACACACACACACACACACACACACACACACACACACACACACACACACACACACACACACACACACACACACACACACACACACAAAAGCTTGTTAACTAGTTTGTTTGTATTCGATGTGCTTTGCAGTTCAGCATGGACCCTAATGTCACGCAGCCCAAGTCTCTCAGTCAGACGTGCGTGAACAGCATCATCCGCAACAGAGACAACATATGGGAACAGCTTCCAGATGGCACGTTTGCCTTCAAAGATCCGTCTGTGTGTCTTCCGCAACCGGTTGCCGACAAACTTCTGGAAATGCTCAGCTCCAGAGATCTCCTAGAAGACGAGATGATGACATTGTTCATCCCCCGACACTGCAGTTTAGAGCACGCGACAATACGCAGCGTTTCAGGCTTGGGTGCGACAACTTTAAACGTGCTCGGGCAGCACTCCTTGAAGTCATTGAATATCACCACCAGTTGGAATCTCGGGCTGCAGGAAATCCTGTCCAGTCTCGGTGATCACGCCCTGAAACGTCTGAAGCGGCTTAGCATCAGTGACTGTGCTTTTGGAAAGCGTTGGGATTATGATGATCCGCTCAGCCCGTGGCCACCCGTCACTCGTGAATCTGCAGAGAAACTGGCGTCCCTCAGTTCGTTGGTGTTAAGAAACGCGTGCGTTTCGAGCTCCGACCTTAAGATGCTGGCTGACAATATTCACGGTCTAAGGAAATTGGACCTGTCTTACAATAGCGATCAGCTAGACATCACACCGCTCGTGAAGTATCGGGACCAGTTAACTTCCCTTACCCTGTGCGGTGCTTGTCTTCGCTGTGAATCAGTCAGCGCGATGCGTCAGCTAAGATGCCTCACTCATCTGGACGTGTCCTGGGCGTGGATCTTTGATGCTCACCCTCAGCGTTCCTTTGTGGATTCCCTACTGCAAGATCCGTGTGCTCACCCCGGGATGGTCTCTTTGAATATTTCTGGATGTAAGAACGCGACCACTGAAAGTGTTTTGAGGTAAATATTTTGCAGGCAGTAATAGTGTAGAACTTTTACTCATTCTGTTCTGAAATTCTTAAGCCTTTTTGTAACCCACCCCCACCCTAAAGTACAAACTAAGTTCCATATATGTCTGTTATGCAGACACAGAGGACATTAAACATTGCTTTTGATTTTGGTTGACTGAATTGTAACAAAGGGTTTTAGGTGTATTTAATCTTTGTGTCTGTCCATGTATGTTTACAATCAGAAATGTGTCCCACTTGTTAGAGAACAAAACACAGACCACATCACAAATGGGCAGATGGCCCATATCCTATCGTTTATGTCCTCAGTGTTATTTTATCTAACTGGTTAGCCATGTAAATGTCCTCCGCGTGAGTTCAAATTTTCATGACAATGCATGCTATTGAAACGAAATGGAAATGTGTACAGCTGCATCAAATACCTGTAAAATATTTTGAATTGTATGTATGTGCAGGTGCTATGTGACAAATCACCCTGATTTGGAGTTCCTGTGCCTTTGGAAGAACGGTGCATGCAGATATGAAGAGATTGATGACTGCAAGCCAAGCCTGGTTGTAAGTAGCTTGTTGCCGGCAGCTGATATGAAATTGTGCATGTCATACCAAGGGTAGATCATAGGATGTGCATTATGTAATGAGCCAATGACATTATAATGAATGACATTTAGGCCTGTTGAATACCCTGCATGTGGTGACGTTTGGTTAGAAAGTAAACTCATGCATTTTGTTTTAAAACATACGTTAGACATATTGAATCAATAATTGTTTTAATTTCAATACCATTACATTTTGTTTAACAAATAAACAGAAGAAAAGTGTGTGACCAAAGGGGAAATTGAACGTGAGGTTGACAAAGTTATTTTCTTGTGATTGCACTGACCTTGTGACTTAGATTTTGACAGTTTATTACATACAGTAATTCCTTTAACAGTACTGTCAGTTCAAAAACACTTGTTGGGAAAATACAAATTAATTGTTTTACTACTTAGAAAAGACACGTTAATGCACACAACACTTGTTCACATGAATCGTACTTGCTTGTTTCAATATATTATTTCCGTTATTCAGTTATACTTGATAATTGTACAATAATTAACTTTTACGCTTTATTATTATCATAGGCAGAACCATAATTGTCAATATAAATATACATTGCACATACCAACTTAAGTAATACATAAAAAACAAATCGGATTCACTGGGATTACGTTCATATAACTTGCAATGTTGCGAATAAGACTTGATGTATCGCAAGACATGACTTGAGTAACGATGACTTGAGTAACGAGTCTATCTCGTTTCGCTAAGATTCAGTGGTTTGGGTGCTATGAAGTGGAATATGTCTCTGTTTGCATACAGAGTCATGGACAGACAGATAGTCAGAAAATTGAACAGACCGCCTTTCCCATTGCAACTTACTATTGTTCTGTACAACTGAAAACACAAAAACTACATATTGATGGCTTGGAGTCAAAACGGACTGTCTTTAGATAGTCCATTGACTTAGTATTGATGAAATTACAAAAACTAAGAAGTTGTAAAAGACTGCAAATAATATAAAATGGGGATTATGCTTTTTATTTTTATGTCTTTTTTAATACAAGTTATTAGTTTTCACAATAAGTTCAATAATACGTCAGTGGACTATCTAAATATAGTCCGTTTTGACTCTAAGCCATCGATGTACAGTTGCCAGTTTTAAAAGCTCCTTTCCTAGTTGTTGTTTTGAAAACTAGATTTATTTCAGAACTAGCTATCATTTTGTGCTTTGTCGTTTGTTGCAGATCGCAGGCGATGCCAATGTCCGTCAGCTCATAGCAGCTCTCCGTCACTACTCGTCGGATGAACGCGAGGCT
>CM065682.1:81085746-81160746 GCA_017654935.2 Phymorhynchus buccinoides
GCTCCCACGCCGCTCATTCCGAGTCCCAACTCGCAGCGACACCTCCGCATGATTAGGTCGCAGAATCAGAGACCAGAAGTCCAAGGGGAGCTAATCTATGTTAGGCCGTCAGGAGGCAACCAGCCGAGGAGACATTGCATTGTAATAATTTCGCTTTGTTTACATGCAAATTACGTTATATGGGTGACGCCCACACCAACGTTAGGGGTTGCTTAACGCTTTGGCTCCAGTTCACCTTTCCTGTAGCCTCCTCCCTCCATCCCTCTCCATGTCTATGTCTCTTTCTCTCTCTGGTTCCCTGTCTCCGTCTTTAATAATAATAATAATACAACATAGTATTTATATAGCGCCTTTCTTTAGAATTACACTCAAGGCGCTCACGTTCACCGATTCACACGCAATTAATAATAATAATGAGGACAATTTATATAGCGCCCATCCTACTATGTAGGCTGCAGAGCGCTTTACACACAATTGAAATGAAATAAAAACATGAAACAAAAATCCAATAACATGAGCAAACAAAACAATCGGCCCACCGGTCAGACTTCGTTTGGCCGGTAAAAATACACATAACAAACAGCAACAACAACTGCTGTGACTACTACTACTACTACTACTACTACTACAACTACTACTACCACCACCACTACTACTACTACCACCACTACTACTACTACTACTACTACTCATAATAGGCCTAATACAAGTATGCATTGTCACACAATTCGCAAGCATAAGATAACAGCACATATATATTCACAACAACATACACACATAAACAACACACACACAACCACCCGCGCGCACGCACGCACGCACACACACACAGACACACACACACACACACACACACACACACACACACACACACACACACACACACACACACACACACACACACACACACACACACACACACACACACACACACCATGCATACGTACACTCATATAGGGGCCTACATGAACGCAATTGGGCTAACATACACATTCATTCGATCATCATCTAATTATTGTGAAAAGTTAGAGAGAGAAAGCTCTTTGAAACAAATGTTTTCATTTGGGTTTTGAAAGCGGGAAGTGCTGAATTGTTACGGAGGTGAACAGGCAGGGAGTTCCAGACAGTGGGGGAGCAAACACTAAAACTGCGCTGTCCAAAAGATTTTAAATTCACTTTAGGAACTTTCAACAGTTTGTCTGTCTCTCGTCTGTCCTAGACACGATCGGACACAAGAAGTATACTTTCCACGCCTTAGGCCTAGCTTTGCTTTCTGTTATTAACAGTGGTCCGTTTCACCAGGACGGGCGCTCGAAACAGTTCGAGCGATTCGGTAGAAAACGTCTAAGAAACACCGTCGTTCGCCGAATAGCTTCGCGAGCGCTCTGACTCTTCTTCCAAAGCTACCACGCTAAAACCCATCACGTGAATGTCGTTTACATCCAGTTGCTTTGATTTAACTCTCGCAAGAACGAGATTGATAACGGCAGCACGGAGTGAATGCATTTCTTGTTGTTGATTGGCCCATTAAGATTTGGTCAAATTAATACTTTATTGGACCAATCATACAAACTTTGTGATATTTTCCCGTCAAAGTTGTGTAAAATCGTGTCTTTTGGCGCAAACGTTCTTCACGCGCAAATCGCTCTCTTGTGAAACTTCCCTTGGTCACACACACACACACACACACACACACACACACACACACAGTTGGCTTCTTTCATTCTAACAGATGGTTCAGCAAGGTATGAGCTCTTCTGAACTATTGGGGGGGGGGGGGGGGGGGGGGGGAAGCATTAATTAAGCATCTCTCTCTGAACAATAAACCTCTCTCTCTCTCTCTCTCTCTCTCTCTCTCTCTCTCTCTCTCTCTCTCTCTCTCTCTCTCTCTCTCTCTCTCTCTCTCTCTCTCTCTCTCTCTCTCTCTCCAGCTTGCTCGCTCTCACAAAATGCAGAGAATAAAACAAACATAGAAACACACACAGACAACAACACATCGTCAAACAGACGTGCGAAGTCACATATGCCTGCATTCTCAATGTTTATACAATAAACATTATATGGTGAGTTCAGAAAACGAATACCGCTTAACATATTTCTCTTATTTCAAAATTTAGCCTGCGTCAAGATTTGTATTATTCTGTCAATTAGATTAATTTGTTATTTTTGTTTTAAAAGCAGCAAAACATGTGCCTAAAAGTTAAGCAACCCCTAACATTGATGTGGGCGTTACCCATAACGTACTTTGCATGTCAAAAAAGTGAAATTATGCATGCAGGTAGGTCGATAGATAGGCTAAATTTGTATTGATTTACAGCAACAAACAAATCTATGCCAATCACTCAGAGAAGTAACTCAGGGAACTAACTATTTCACGTGAATCATGACTCACATATATTCTCACAATCGCATCGCATTGGGGTCACATTTTATGCAGTGTGGCCGGCCCTTTAAGGGGCCTGGGTGCGCACGTACAATTCGGTTCTGAACGCGATACGATTTTGACGATGTGAGTCATGATTCACGTGAAATTAATCTATTGGGTCTACTTGAGTATATGCCTTTGCAACTAGGGTTATTAACGCCCTTGACAGTGAGAGTAATTGCTCTTGCTGGTCAGTACTGACAAGGGCATTCACGCTTGCGAAAGGCAGCCATTTAGTGGCATCAAATAGGGGTTATTGGCGAGAGTTATCCCCCTGTCTGGTCAGTACTGAACCATCTTCCCCCACCCTCCAAGGGCATTCACTCTTGCAAAAGGTGTTCGTTGCAGACCCCAATAGGGAAAGAAAACTGGCAGAATTATTTTTTAAACGGAAGTATTCCACGCGAATCATGACTCCGCGAATTATGACTCACGTGACCCAACCCAATCGCATCGCACCCCCGTGGCCGTACGATTGTATGCGTGTGTGGCACCGGCTTTAGTGTCTTACCCACTTTATAGTAAAGTATGATGTGTAAAGGTAATGTTGATGTTAGTTTGTTATAGTAAAGTATGATGTGTGAAGGTAAAAGATTTGTTAAACAAAATAGTGTCTTACCCACATAAATCTTGAGCAATGAAAAGCCTGCGCGATATTTGGACAGAAATGTAGGAGGCGTTTCTTGACATCGGGATGCATGTCTTCAACACGAGAGCAGTAGACTACCTTACAGATGCAGTCCATGACGTCCCTCAGTCTTTCCTCAACTGTCTTCATAAACCCCATGTTGCGATCTGGCGAGAAGGCTCGTCTGTCCCACAAGAGAGCAACGTACCACAGAATGTCCTGATAGATAAAAAAGGAAACGCAAAACACGTTCTTAATTGCGGTGCCACATGTTTTAGTAGGGTGTAGAGTGGCACAGAGGTAACGCGTTCGCCTCGTGTACATTGAACCCGATTTGGAGCCTGGTGGCTATAGGGGATTTTTTCCTCTCACTCTGCACTAGGCCTTATGGGTCTGAACGTGGAGCCTTTCCGGGATGAGACGATAAACCCAGGTCCTGTGTGCCCATGACTTCGCACACGTTAAACCCAGTGGCGACGAAATAATTGTCATTTGGTCAAACTTTACACACACACACACACCTTTCCTGACTCATCAGCCAGACAAAACTCGCATGCAACGCGCTCTCCAGGTGGGAGCAACCCGAATTTGAGAAAATTCGGTACGAGTAGGCCGTGTTGTGTCGGTGGAACGCATAGCACGCAAAAATGGGTGGGACTGCACTAGCGCGGACGCGCTCTCCTGCTGGTTGGAGCAACCCGAATTTCACAGAGAAAAGTCTATGTGAGTAGAAAATCCCAAAATACTAAAATAATGCCAAATGCATAGCTAGAGTTAAATGACACGATTTTGTTTTTTAAAAAAGCAAGATTTGTTTTATGGTGTATCATACAATGTATCAGTACTTACAATATTGATACGATTACTGTATCATTTTTACAAGTGTTCATGTTGTTTCCTTTTTCCACTATTTATTTTCTAATACTACCTTCCGTTTCTTCTGCGACAAGCATTCGGAACCAGATTTGTTAGAATGGATTTTTTTTTTTAGTACTCTTTTCATAGCATTTCTTTTCTTTCCTTTTTTCTTGTATTCAATTCGTTTTGCGCCTCATTACCATACCTCTTCAAATTTCACCAGAATGATCAGAAAGAACAACGTGTTCCGGAAACAAGGAGTTCTAAAAGACGTAGTTAACTCACTCAGGACTGGCTGAGATATTTCCCCTTGTTCTGTGGGGACTGGGCATTTGACTAGGTTCGTAAAACAATCACCAAAACCAAGTTATGAAGAGTTAGGCATCAATATTTTCAGAAAAGATTAGCAACACCATGCAGTAAACGATCGTAAAATATTAGGTTCCATACCTACGTCGTTTGTCTCCTATTGACGAAAACAGCTAACCCATAGAAAGAAGGGATTAACAAACAAATAATAGCCATGGCTTACTCAAACTTACTGTTAGGATGTCGTTCTTTGCTTCTGCAGATCCACTCGAGAAACCTGGAAAGCGGCTCAAAATGGAGCACACAACATTGTCATCTGCCCAGTAATGACAGAAGGCCGTTCGTAGCTGGTGGACATTCTTGTGACCCGTGACCTGCAACAGTTGATCAAAAGAAAAAGAAAACAGATGAACTGTAGTTATCGTTCTTTGTGATAGGTATAAACTACCAACACATAGTGGAAGTGTTAACCGCCGTTTTGTCCAAATTCCGCCGTTTTGTCTATGTCTATAGACAAAACGGCGGGGCTAGAACCGCCGTTTTGTCCAAATTCCGCCGTTTTGTCTATGTCTATAGACAAAACGGCGGGGCTAGAACCGCCGTTTTCAGTGTCCAAATTTTCTATTATGATTTGAACAAAACGGCGGTTTAACAATCCGCCGTTTTGTCTATAGACAAAACGGCGGGTTGGACAACACGGCGCTAGATTTTGAACCGCCGTTTTGTCCAAATGAAAGTTGGAGTTATAAAAACTAATTCTTGACAAGTTCTCTTTTTCTTAAAAATCTTTGTTAAATAAAATGAATAACAAGCTGACCACTGACACTGGTCACTTTGGCCTAATTTTACTATTCGAATGCTAATTAGTGTATTAGGAGATCATATGAACAATTGTTGTGGTTGACCAGTGGTCAGTGTCACTGACCAGTGGTCACATTGGCCTATTTTCACTGTTTGACTGCAAATTAGTGCATTAGGAGTTCAAATGAACAAATTTTTATGTTGTTGACCAGTGGTCAGTGTGACTGACCAGTGGTCACTTTGGCCTATTTTCACTGTTTGACTGCAAATTAGTGTATTAGGAGTTCAAATAAACAAATTTTGATGTCGTTGACCAGTGGTCAGTGTCACTGACTGGTTTAAATGTTTTATTTTTCCAAATCAACATGAACAACAACTATGACATAACTGAAGCAACAACAAGCAGAGCTTATGGCGTGCTCAGTTCAAAACGAATTACACAGTATAAACATTGGCGGAATTTTACCAGGAAATACCAGCAATACATTTTTAAAAGAAAGTCACAACAAACCAAACGAACAATGGACATAGCAATAGACAAAAGAAGTAGAATCGACACAAAAATGATAAAAGAGAGAGAGAGAGAGAGAGAGAGAGAGAGAGAGAGAGAGAGAGAGAGAGAGAGAGAGAGAGAGAGAGAGAGAGAGAGAGAGAGAGAGAGAGAGAGAGAGAGAGAGAGAGAGAGAGTTCCACCTCACACCACTCTGCAGACCAGAACTCCACTGGCTCTCTCTCTTTCTTTCCTAATACACTAATTTGCAGTCAAACAGTGAAAATAGGCCAATGTGACCACTGGTCAGTGACACTGACCACTGGTCAACCACATCAAACCTTGTTCATTTGAACTCCTAATACACTAATTTGCAGTCAAACAGTGAAAATAGGCCAATGTGACCACTGGTCAGTGACACTGACCACTGGTCAACCACATCAAACCTTGTTCATTTGAACTCCTAATACACTAATTTGCAGTCAAACAGTGAAAATAGGCCAATGTGACCACTGGTCAGTGACACTGACCACTGGTCAACCACATCAAACCTTGTTCATTTGAACTCCTAATACACTAATTTGCAGTCAAACAGTGAAAATAGGCCAAAATGACCACTGGTCAGTCACACTGACCACTGGTCAACAACATCAAAATTTGTTCATTTGAACTCCTAATACACTAATTTGCAGTCAAACAGTGAAAATAGGCCAATGTGACCACTGGTCAGTGACACTGACCACTGGTCGAAGTAAGATATGTTGAAAAAACAATTTTCGGTAAAGGTCCATGTACACACATTTGTAACCACCACCACCATCTCATCCACACACACACACCCCCACCGCCTTCTGCGCACACGCTCAATGGAACTACTCCTTATTGAGAACAAATATAATACCGCAAGAAAGTGGTAAATTGAACCGACCATCTTCATCCATAAAAAAAAGAAGCATAGCCATATCATCAATCCTCAAATACTGTATAACAATAATATCAAATGCAGTAGAATACGAGCATTTTTGTAGGGGTGCAAGCGTGTGTCGCGACTGGGTCAGTTTACGCAAGTATTCTAGTTATTATTATTATTATTATTATTATTATTTATTATTATTATTATTATTATTATTACTAGCGCAACGCCTAGTACCGGAAATACCGAGCACTGGTAATCGTGTAAAAAGACTAAAAACAGGGCGAGTTTCACAAGGGCTAACGTTTCATCGCGCTCGCTCAATTCGGCAAAAACGGTCTAAGAAACACCCTTCGTTGGCCGACAGTTCGCATGGCGTTTTGCTCTCAGTCGAAAGGTGACAAGCGGCGAACTATCCAGAACTAGTAGGGGGTGAATACGGTTCTTCTTGTTGATTGGTATGATTACAGTTTGTTTAAAATAAAATAAAAATTTGACCAATCAGACAAGAGCTTGTAATATTCTTCCGCAAACGCTTTCTAAAGTGTTTCTTAGGCCCCGTTTGCCGTGAGCGTTATTCGCGCGGCGACCGTTACTTAGAGAAACTCGCCCCTGATACAGGCGCATTTTTTATTTTAACTTCAGTGTATTTTGTACTTATGGCCTGAAGCCAGAGATTTGTGAGGCCCCAAGCATTATCTCCCTTCTCGCATCTGATGGAGGAAGCGAGAGAAGGCTGCTGCTGAAAATGAAATGGTACGTTTGGGGTTCTTCTTCTTCGTTTTTCCCTCCAAGTACGATTTTTGGATTGCACTTATGGTGACCAGCTGAGAAAGATCATGCATTTTTTCCCAATAATAATCAATTGCCCTTTTGTCTCTAACTAGCTGTCTAGGCCTAAAAATTATCGTCTCGACAAATCGACCAAATTTGAAATTATGTAATGCTAATCCTATTTAGATGCTTTGATGAGTAATTGTAGGAAAAGTTTACCGCGAAACCTTGACTTTTATACTGTTATAACACTGTTTATAAAGATGGGATTATCTAAAAAGCTTGACGGCTTGTTTTGTAGTAGTAGTAACAATGTAACAATGGCGTCGAAGCTTGAAACCGCAGGATGCGAGTCAGCGACTTGCAAACTTTTTTTAGCCACAAACTGATAAAACTTGCAAAATGTGACGTAAAAATATAAATGACATAAATTTTTAGAATGACGCACAGTGTTCTAAATGCTGTATTGTCTGCTCAAACACACGAGTCAATAGGCTACGAGAACTGAAGGTAGACTTAGAGTGACTACACCTGTTTGACCGATTGAATTAGGCAAGATCACTCCCACACACCATGAAATTACACCCCTTAATTATTTCAGAACAATTCCTATTAAGCAAAAACAACTTACCAAGAAAATTCAAATGATGAACAGCTCAGCATCCATTAAAAATTAGGCCTTGTTCCAAGACTAGAGGTGTAGAGTGGCACAGAGGTAACACGTTCGCCTTGTGTCAAGTAAACCCGAGTTCAAACCTGGGTACAGGGGATTTTTCCTCACTTTGCTCTAGGCCTTACGGTCTGAACATGGAGTCTTTCGGATGAGACGATAAACCGAGGTCCCATGTGCCCATGCACTTAGCACACATTAAACCCAGTGGCAATGAAAAAGTTGTCATCTGGTCAAAATTTTACCCCCCCCCCCCCCCCCCCCCCCCCCCCTCATTTCCTTGCTCATCACGACATCAGTTCAGTCACACAAAAATCGCAGGAGAAAAAAAAGGGTGGCACGCCTCTTGCTGCGACGCGCTCTCCAGGTGGGGAGCAACCCGAATTTCACAGAGACACCTGTGACAGTGTGACTATAAAGTACCCAATACTTAATACCTTATACCTAAGATAATCCCAAGGTATGGTACGGCGTGGTGTGGTATTTTGAAATTCCCAGGAGAGGCCTTTCCATCTTTTACATTCAAATTATCATCAGACGATCCAAGCCCCGGTCATTCTCTTGCTTGGTGCGGCATCATGTTGGGGACCGAATCAGAGGGACCTGGCTGGCTGGGTCAAGCTTTATAACTTCTTTTTCTTCTGTCTGCTTTCTTCTTTATTCCTGAACCATCTGGCACATTTCCGTAGATTCTCCTAAAGTTTATAATACAGCGACAGAATAGTCAGCAGTAACTGTGGTCGTTATATGAAAGGAAGGTAGGAAGATCAATGTTTGAAAACTGTCGTTGTTAGGTTACAATATTAAAATAGACAGGGTGAATTGGTTGGCCTTTGGGGACGTTCCTCATCGCCAACTCTCTTCCTCATCCCTTTGGCCGAGAGAGTGGGGATGTACTCTGGGCAAGGCTTATCCACTATAAACATGTTGGTAGCCCAGCCTGCCGGAATAGCAGCTGCCCCCTATGCTGTCTGGCAGTGATTGTCGGTAATGACATACAGGCAATACCATCTATTGTACTTGATCATTCTTCTTCTTCTTCTTCTTCTGCGTTCCCAGGCCGAAAGGCCATAATGGGCAAAACGTATGTGTCCGTTTTCAGTTTTCACTGGTCTCCCTGCTGCGTACAGCCGACACATTCCAATTTCGGAGGAGCTCAACGGAGAAACGTTTTTTGGAAGATTTTTGGTAAAGGTCAAGATGTGTCACCCCCCTACATTTCTCGGTTAATTGTATTTTTCCGTTTTTGCCTTTCTTACCATACATAAAGCTGTATTTTAGGAACCTTTTTAGCTAATAACCTTTTTGGAATACTAACCCTATCCCTAACCCTAGCCCTAACCCTACCCCCCACCCTATAAGACGGAAAAACGCAACAAACCACAACTATGACAAATCGCAGTGTACTGCAGTACATAGTGGCGGGTAGGGTTAGGTTTAGGGTTAGGGTTAGTATTCCAAAAAGAGAATTAGCTGAAAATGTTCCTAAAATACAGCTTTAAGTAAGAAAGGCAAAAACGGAAAAATACAATTAACCGAGAAGGGGGGGGGGGGGGGGGGGGGGGCACATCTTTACCTTTACCAGATTTGTTTTTTTAAGAAGAGCAGGAGAATGGGCCAATAAGTCAGAAAGATAGTAGATGACAGAAAGCAAAGGAAAATGGCAGAGTCAAAGAGAGTGGAAGATTAGAGGAAGTTGCAAGCACAGAAGGTGGAGGAACTCAGGGCTCCCAATCGCCCCGCAAAACAAGGGGTCCCAGGGACTTCTTCACTTACATTATAGAGGGTCCTAGAGGCGGGATAGAGGGTCCCAGTGGCATTGCAAATGTTAAAAAGAATTTTTCTAGTGCACCCCTGGGACCCCCTACACATTCTTTTAGAGGGTTCTTGAGAATTTTAGTGCTCCCTGGGAACCAACTATTTTTACGAAAGACTCCCCGGTATCCCCACGGGGAGAGACTCGTGGAGGGGGTAGGGTCATCCAGCTCCCCGTATGGAGGCATGAGGCATCCACCCACTGCCCCGGTTGATCACTTAAAGTACTTTTTCTGTGTTTCAGGCCTGCCTTCCTGGTGATGACTCCCAGTGCTTCCCCTGGTTCCAGAAAACTGACCAGTGATGGGATGGATGGACAATGTTTCGACCTCACTTTCCTCTGACCAACAGTATAACGAGGCAGTCGCAAAAGTACTACACAACAGGCCTTTTTTCTTTCTTACGTATTTTATGGTTCAAATACCTAAAACTAAGAAATAGTTAGACAAAAAAAAAAAAGACAAAAAGAAAGTTAGACCCAGCGTGTCCGTCTTCGGCTGGAGAAAATCTTTGTAAGAGTTTTTATATATATATATAATAAAGGCAGGAGAATGGACCAGTGAGGCAGAAAGATATGACAGTAAGCAAACAGAGTCAAAAAGAGTGACAGATTTGAGGAAGATATAAGCACAGAACTTCCAGAAGGTTGGAGAATTATTTGTACGAAATACCCTCCAGTATCCCCACGTGGGAGGACTATCCACCATGAAAGTCAACTCTGTTCGCTTGCTGTTGGTGGCCATTGCTTTCATCATCGTGGTCACTGCCATCTACTTTGCCCTCATCCCTCACCATTTCTTCCATCCCCACAACCAAGAAAAGAAGACCGCGTTCGCCTCGTCACCGACCGTTTCACCGCCCAACACCACAGAAAAGATCTCGGGGGAAGAGGAAGAGTCCCGCAGCTTCATCATCACAACCAACGTCGAAACTTCCCTGGAGTTGGCCAAAACGATCCACCGAGAGCACGGACTGGTCCTCTTCACCATGATCAACGATGCCTTTTTCGAGTTTGCCGCCAGCTGGTGCTGTAACACCGCAGCGTTTCCCGGCATCCACCAGAGGGCGCTCTTCCTGGCCACCGATTTGCCGACGGGCCAGCGCTTGCGGAGCCTGTTCCCGGACGTTTCCGTCGTGGCTTTGCCGGGCGCTCGGTTCCGGGGCTCCCAGGAGTACAGCCGGGCGGGGTACGTGCGCATGATGGTGGAGCGCACCCGCTTTGTCGACCGCCTGCTGGGAGCCGGGGTTCGGGTGCTGCTCTTCGAGGTGGACTGTGTGTGGCTGAGCGACCCCCTGCCACTGGTTCTTTCCCAGCAGTCCCAGCGGGACATCACCGCTACTAGGGTGACGGGAAAGGACACGACCGCGGGAGGGTTCCTTCTTCTCAACCCTACCCCCGCCGCTGTGCAGTTCTGGCACAAGCTCACAGCTATGATGAAGAGTCTCCTCGCCCGGCTGAAAGATCACCCCGCGACTGCCGTGGTGTCCGAGGGCCTGAACGACCAGGAGTTCTTCACCAGCCTGGCTCGCCGGAGGTACGCGGGGGTCAGGATCGTGTACCTGCCGTCGGACGCGTTCCCGGACGGCAAGTGGTACGGGCTGTCGCCGCGGCAGCGCGAGAAGTCGAGGCGGCGGCCCGTGATCGTCAACAACAACTGGCTGCTGGGAAACGATGCCAAGCGGCGGCGCGCGAAGGCGTTCGGCCACTGGTTTTGGGACGAGGCGCGGGGAAAGTGCAATTCTTCTGCGGTGAATCGTATCCGACATTGAAAATATCTTCTTCTTTTTTTTGCTGTGGACAGCGAGGGTTTGGGGCAGAGGGGTTAGAGGACAGGGGAGTATTTTTATAGGAAAATATGTCGAGTCAAACTGGTTTTTTTAATCGTTTTGTTTTCAATAGTGCTGGTATTTTGGTGTGTTTTTTTTTTTTAATGGGGAAAGTGAGATGAGGAAGAAGATGACTTTGGGAGAGATGACTTTCTTAAAATTAAAATGAAAAAGAATGGCACGTTTGGGGACATGTTTATCAGCATCAGCATTTTTTAACTAATAAACTATTGTTTATCAGTGCATTCTGTAAACGGTTGTATGTCATCAGCGTTTATTGCTTGTATTAAAAAAAATCTAAACTAAGTATTTAATCAGTCATCTACTAAGTACTATATGCTTATGAAGGGAACATTAAATAAAATTAAATGCGTTTTACTTTTGTAAGTCGCATTACAAGACTGGTGTTATAAATCCAAATCGAAATTGATTTAAATTTTGGTAAGCCATCCTTTAGCATTTCCTGAAACGAAGTTGACTGCTGGTTTCAGTAAAATTCTCAGCAAATTCGAAAATAAAAAGCCTCAAAAGAAAAGATTTCATAACATTAAAAACAGGTGACGACGTTTCGGGCTCAACCTTGTTTTCTAGTAGCTAAAAATTGACATGACATAGTGACATACATGACGTAGTGACATGCTGTGATACATGACGTAAAGTGATGTCACTGTCCATTGTCCATTTTATTCAGGGATGGGGGAATTGACCGCCAAACAGCAAATTTCCCCCAAAATGACATTATTTTTCCGCCCCCAAAAAAGTCTGTCCGCAGAAAAAACAAATAACATTAACTCAGTTCAGCCATTCTAATGCTGTTTCAGGGCTTCAGTTATCAAAAACAGCCTTCAGCGTGACCCCCTGGACCCCTACTAGGGTCCTTCTGCGGGCCCCAGACCCCCACTTTTCAGCTTTTTTTCACTTTTCCAATTCCCATGCCTGGCTATTATTGCATCACAAGTTGTTTACGTCTTTTCATCATGTGCGGCACTATGTCTATTTTTAGTTACTAGAAAATGGGTTGAGTCCGTGTTTTGTTGTTGTTAACCCTTTCACCGCCAATGTCGCATTTATACACCACAATGGTTTAACACCCATGTCACTAAAAGGCATCAAATCAGGGTCTGTTATTCGAAGACTCTATTTTCTTAATTTTGGGAGGTAAGGATGGGCCTAATGTTATACATGTCACAGAGGAATTCACAATATTGCAGATTTTGTTTTCTCTACCCAGTTAAGTTTAATGGTATATTTTGGCTGAAAAATGGCTGGCGGCGAAAGGGTTAAATCTTTTCTTTTGGGTTTAAATTTAACTCTGCTTTACTTTGTTTAGAATGTCCATATAGTTGTGTGTTTTTCTTATTCTGTAGTGTATGAATAGCGATGTGAGAAAATTTGTAGTTGACCCTTCCTAGTCATGTCTATTATCTTTTTAAATTATAATTTTAGAACATTATTATTTTTGTCATTTTACATGAACATTCAAACCAAAACCAGTTGTATTAACTTGGTATTTTGGTCTATGTTCTAAAAAACATATAAAGAGTGCTGGCTTAGTTTCTCCTCATTAGGGAGGCATTGGCAGAACCCAAGCCGAGGACAGCTGTTTCGACTCTAGGGAGTCTCATCAGCTCGGCACTGGATATATGCGTAATTGCCTCTTTTATTTGATCAGATTGTGTAGATTGGATGAGGTTGTCTAGTAATGTTCAGATCAATAATCAATTGACTTGCATTTTGAATGAAAGTTCGTTTAGCGTCCTCCGGTCTGGAACAGGCACATATGGGACGTTAATAACTATAAAGATAGTGGGACCATCCTGGAGGTACTGCAATACCAGGATAGTCCAGAAGTTTTTAAATTATCAAGATTGATTTGCATTTTGGTTACTTGTTGTTATTATATACATGCTTAATTCAATAATTGTATCAAACATTCCTGTGTTTTTTGGAATGCTCAACATGTGTATTGTGTTAAACTGTTTAGAAACCATTTTGCTTTATTCGAGTTATCATATTTTACGGACTATAAGGTGATACCTTTTCCCCAGACTGAGACCCCTGCGCCTTATAATGTGACTACTAAAATAGTAAGAAAATATAATAACAGAATCTGAATTTTGTGTAAAATTTGGGGCGTGCACCTTATAATCCAAAAATTATTATCCAACTTTTTTCTTGTTGTGGTCGTTGGTTTATGCAATGTTTTTTCCACCGAGTCACAGCTTTTATATTAACATTTTCTGTTGTTTTTGGATAGCTTTAATTTCTGAGTATTTTTATTTTTTGACTGGGTAGAAGCTGAGAACCTGTTTTGCAGTGCAGTGGAACCTTCGAATTAAGACTGAGAAATCAACCCCCCCCAAAAGGACTTCATACTCATAGGGAGGTGGACACAGTTCCATAAAATGCAGACTATAAGCCGCAACTTTTCCCCTCAACTTTGGCCCATGCGGCTTATAGACTGATGCGGCTTATCTGTGGATTTTTTCCCACTCTACATTTATCAGTATTATTAAATTTGTTTCTGGACACATTCTTCAGCCTATTTTGAGCTTCTTTAGACTCAAAAACTGGTTTTGGTAATCAATAGATTCAAGGTATCTGAGAGCATTAAATACTTAATAGTTATGTTTTGATAGGTGAACTTCTCTATTTGTGTGCACATATAATTTTTATCTGCGGCTTATAAACTGATGTGGCTTATATGTAAATAAATACCTAATATTTTGTCAATTTAAAGGATGCGGCTTATATACAGGTGCGGCTTATATACAGGTGCGGCTTATATACAGGTGCGGCTTATGTACAGGTGCGGCTTATGTACAGGTGCGGCTTATAGTCCAGTTTTTATGGTAGTCGGGATATGAAGGGAAAAATTGGTGAACCTTTTTGGGTTCACATCTTAGAGGGAGTCTTATAGGGAGGTTGCACAGTACAGTGGAGCCTCCATTATAAGACTCCCATCCCACATAAGACCTATTTCTCTGAGACATTGCCCTTCTTTGTAAGTATTAAAATTACCTCCCTTATAGGTCACTGCAACTAGGGTTATTAACGCCCTTGACAGCGAGAGTGAAGCCCGTGTTGGTCAGTATCCAAAAGGCATGGGTGCTACTCCCCCAAATGAAAAAAAATGAAAGGCAGGGGTCCAGGGACCCATGGCCCCGGTAGGGTACAGGGGCAGAGCCCCGTCGGACGATTCAGGGGGGCAAGTTAAGAGAGATACGAGACAGACAGATAGTTAAAATGAGAGACAGAGACAGTTTGAATCTGATAAGCCTTGTAACATTATTACATTGCCTTTGTAAACTTCCAAGATAGAACAACTAGACTAAGTTAAAAACGCCCCAAATCGCTTGTGGTCCATTTAGTTTTTTTGGATGAATGACAACAAAACTGAAGTTCAGTTTCTGGTAAAATTAAAAATACTGAAATCAGTGTAAAAATGAAAGAGTAGCACCCACGAAAAGGGCATTCACTCTCACAAAAGGCAGCCATTAGTGGCCTCAAATTGGGTTATTGCTCAGTACTCAAGCATCTACCAAGGGCATTCACTCTAGCAAAAGGTGGTTATTGCAGTGGCCAATAAGACCCCTCCCTTATAAGACCTCATTTTGGATGATTTTTGAAGGTCTTATACGGGAGGTTCCACTGTATTGTGACATTTTCCAGGGTATAGCTCACCGAACACAACCCCACCAAACTAGTCTTTCACAATTGGATTAACAATTACGATATTAACCATGCTTTTGGGGGGTTCTGTATCAGTGTTTAAACAGTATTTTAACTGATCAAAAATATGCATGCATGTATTTATGTGGGGGGTTTTCAGTCATGATATTATATTACTTGCATATGAATGTGTCTACACAAAATGTGATTTATAAAGAAACCGAACACCCCACTTTTCTTACGTAATTTATACTCATTTCATGCTTTGTTTTCCATTGCCAACTTCAGGATTTGTGACCACTAAATTTGTTTTAAAAAATATCATCTTTTCTGTGAAATTTTATCTTGATATTCAAAGGCCGATTTTCCCCCATGGGGATACCTGGGGAGGATCTTTGGTATAAATAGTTCATCCACCTTCTGGAAGTTCTGTGCTTGTAACTTCCTCTAATCTGCCACTCTTTTTAACTCTGCCTTTTTCTTTCTGTTATCTTATTGGCCCATTCTCCTGCCTTTAAAAAAAAAAAAAATCTTCCAAATAATTTTTATCCTTTGAGCTCCTCCGAAATCGGAATGTGTCGGCTGTACGCAGCAGGGAGACCAGTGAAAACTGAAAACCTTGCCCATTATGACCATATGGCCTGGGAACGCAGAAGAAGAAGAAAAAGGCCGATTGAACCAATGTCTGAAACGCATTATTTTACATCATGTATTATTAAGGTGTAGTCCTAAGCTGTCAGTGCGTCCAATCCCTCCCTCCACTACTTAATGTAGTCAATTCTTATAGATGGTGCATTTCGCGCACGTTTAAGAACCCGTTCGCAATTTTTAAAAAGTTGTCATTTGGTCAAAATTTACCCCTCCCCCCTTCTCCATCAGTCACACAAAAAAACGCATGCAAAATAAGGTGGTGCAGCACTAGCTGCAACGCGCTCTCCAGGGGGGAGCAGCCCAAATTTTACATCGACGAGTCCCTGTTACTATAAAAGTAAACTACCAATACAGTCAAACCTCTATTGTAGGAACCTCTGTTAAAAGACCTCCTCTCGTTTAAGACTTGATTCTTTTTGGTCACGGATGTAACGTATGTCACTATAATTTATGTATAAAACCGACCTCCATTATAAGACCCCTTCAATTTAAGACAGATTTCCCCTAACATTTTGGAAGTCTTGAAATAGAGGTATGACTGTACCAATAAGATATGTGGAGGATTCTTATGTGAGATGTTGAGTACATGTTTTTTCTGAGTTTACAATTTTTTTGATATGTTTTTTTAAATGGAAAAAACCCAAACCATTGACTAAGTTAGTAAACTTACATTCAGCTGTGCTTTATAACCACATGTGAAGAATGTTTTGTTTTTCTTCTTTTTGTTTGATTTTGTTTGGTTTTTGTTCTGTATTAATATTTATTACGAAATATTTTCTTATTGAGCACTTTGTGGCTGTTAGCGGTGACAACTATGTTGGATGGTTGTGAGTTGTTAATTCTGGTTTTTAAAATCAGAGTGAGCTAGTCATATCTTGTGTGTATATTTTTTTTAATATCTAGTCATATATTCATTATTGTTATATATTTTTGTTATCTCTCTGTCTTTTGTATCAACCCACGTACCTGATCACAATGTATCCTATATACCCTGAAAACATGCAGTTTATCAATGTATTTTTTGGTCGTGTTTTGAAATCTCTGTTATTATTTATTGTTTATATTATATTTATGATATTGTTTATATTATATTTATGATGATATTGTTTATATTATATTTATGATGATATTGTTTATATTATATTTATGATGTTATTGTTTATATTATATTTATGATGTTATTGTTTATATTATATTTATGATGTTATTGTTTATATTATATTTATGATGTTATTGTTTATATTATATTTATGATGTTATTGTTTATATTATATTTATGATGTTATTGTTTATATTATATTTATTGTTATTGTTTATATTATATTTATATGATGATATTGTTTATATTATATTTATGATGTTATTGTCATCAGTGTTATTAGTATTATTAAGTATTAGTATTAGGTACTTTATAGTCACAGAGGCGTCTCTGTGAAATTCGGGTTGCTCCCACCTGGAGAGCGCGTCGCAGCTGGAGGCGCGCCACCCAATTTTAAAAAAAAATACAATTTTTGTCACTGATTAGGGGGGGGGGGGGGGGGGTAAATTTTTACCAAATGACAACTTTTTCGTTGCCACTGGGTTTAACGTATGCTAAGTGCATGGGCACACGGGACCTCGGTTTATCGTCTCATCCGAAAGATTCCACGTTCAGACAGTTAAGGCCTAGTGCAGAATGAGAGGAAAAAATCCCCTGTACCCAGGTTCGAACTCAGGTTTACTTGACACGAAGCGAACGCGCTACCACTGTGCCACTCTACACCACATCATTTAAAAAAAAACTGCTTCCTGCATTTAGTATTTTCCTGTCTGTGTTCAGAATGGTATTCCACATATTATGTATTCTATTGTAAAAGTTTAACATTGATATTGGAACTACAGTGAGACCTCCCATTATAAGACTCCCTCCCACATAAGACCTACTGCTCTGAGACATTGCCCTTCTTTGTAAGTATTAACATTACCTCGCTTTTAAGACCCCTCCCTTATAAGACCTCATTTTGGATGATTCTTGAAGGTCTTATAAGGGAGGTTCCACTGTATGAGGATTATGTTGCATGTGTATATAGTAGTCCAACAGGCATCATGCATTTGTTAGGAAGAACTTTGGAACTACTGCTGAAAAAAGAATCCCCCCCGAAAATGTTGGATTTGCTGTGTATTTATTTAACATAATCAGTTTACTGGTAAGTATCAGTAAATGACTGATTGCTAAACCAAAATTCTGACTGATAAATTTGAACAGAGGCTTTGATGTTGTGGTTTTTCACCTGGTTTTTGTTAAATTTGAACAGAGGCTTTGATGTTGTGGTTTTTCACCTGGTTTTTGTTAAATTTGAACAGAGGCTTTGATGTTGTGGGTTTTCACCTGGTTTTTGTTCCCCCGGGACCTGTTTTGACACCGGTTGTTGGGGGGCATTGTCGCTGATGGGACTGGTTTTCAAAATTCCTGGCGCAATCGCTGCATTAGTCAACAATTTTTATTTTCAGATGGAATAAGCAGTTATATTTCGCTTTTTTTGTCCAAAGAGATAGTGCCCAAGTTTTTGTTTTATTTTGTAAGTGATTCTAGTCATTTTGTAGATCACTCTCTCTCTCTCTCTGGTTGGTCTACTGTGTTTTTCGGACTATATGGCGCATCTTTGTATAAGTCGCACCCGCAAAATGTTACCAAATTTCAGATTTTTTTATACTTTAAAAAACATTATATATCAGTCACATTATAAGGTCTCAGTCTTGGAAAAAAAAGTATCGCCTTATAGTCCGAAAAATACGGTAATTAGGCGTATTGTAGATCACATTTTTGTTTGCTTTTATTATTTCTAGTCCCATTTTGTATATATTGCTGGTTACGCTGCCTTCCAGCTGTATAATTATGCAGTGATGATGACCAGGGACGGTATTCATGTTGAGATAGCATGAGACTTAGCATGATGCTAACTTAGAAGCTCTTCCAATGTCCTATAGGATTTAATAGGACTTTTGGAAGAGCTTCTAAGTTAGCATCATGCTAAGTCTCATGCTATCTCGACATGAATACCGTCCCAGTATTACAGGTCATTGAGATTATCAAGCAGTTTTAATATTATGCCAGGTCGCAGGGGTGAAAGTAAGACCTTTCAATCCTGAAATGACACGTTTCAATGTTCTCTGAATCTTCCTAATCCTGAAGTGGTGACTGCTTCAAAAATAATTTCTGTGTGTCTGTGTATACAACAGGATGGGTGAGGGGTGGTGTTAGAATTGCGTTTCTTTCATCTTGTTTTCATCTGCCATCAATTTTAGCGAAAATGTTTGATTTTTTTTAAGACAATGTTTCCGGATCGCCAACCCTGAAGACTCTTTCCATCAACTTTTTCAATCCTGATTTCAGGAGCATACATGAAGTACTTTCAACCATGCCCTGAGTAGTGAGGACAGAAACACTGGTTATGTCCCTTTGAAACGTGACACATTTTACACATCGCTAGGCCAGTTGAATTCTCCGTTCAAGTTCCAGTCCGAGTTTTTGGATAACCTCCACTGTGAATAGTGTACACGTCCGCACTAACGATAACTCTATCAGCCCGGTTCGCCGAGCTTTTAAGCAATCCATCTTACCCTTTTAGAATATCTGGTGCAACTCCCCCAAATGAAAAAAACCCTGAAAGGCAGGGGTCCAGGGATCCATGGCCCCGGCAGGGTACAGGGGCAGAGCCCCTTCGGACGATTCAGGGGGGCAACTTAAGAGAGATATATAACGAGACAGACAGACAGTTAAAATGATAGACATAAGCCTTGTAAGATTATTACATTGCCTTTGTAATCTTCCAAGATAATACAATTAAATTAAAAACGCCGCAAATCGCTTGTGGTCATTTTTTTGGGGGTGATGAATTTGGGGGCATTTGTATGGAAGTGAGACCTGGTCAAAACAAGATTTCTTACCAGATACGAGGAAAAACACATGAAACCCGTGATTTTGACACGTGATCTGGTGGGTCTACCCACCAAAAAACGGGGTTGTCGAGTCCAGGGTATTAATTACTTACACCACCTCACAGTGTACAATACTTGTCTTATTTGCGATTTAACGAGACGGACCTGTGTATATATTTCCATTTATTCGCACATTATGTTCAGTTTCCGACCCTCTATCTCTGCAGATCCCTGGGCATAAGCTTTCAACTGTTGGTCAGCGCTCTTTTGCTGTTTCAGGACCAACCTCCTGGAACAAACTTCCCCTCTCCCTCTGTCAGTGACCGACCCTCTCTACTTTCAAATCGAACCTCAAAACCTCACCCACCATTGAAGCTAATTCTCTTTCCCTCTATCTTGCACGTAGGTCTATTTCTCAAAAGTGTGTGTGTGTTATCATCTTTGTTTGAATGTATTATGAACGTTAATTATGTGTGTGCACTTTGATTTCTTTCAAGATTTAATAAATACTGTATGTTGTATATTTGTACTTACAGATCCCACCTGATCTGATTCTTTCGTTACAGCTTTTATTTCATTCTGTGGGTTTGTTCCAAATTATGATTAGAACCCAACAAACTTATATTTATGATTGTAAAAAGAGTAGTTAATTCTTGTTCAATATGCTGCTTTGTATACATGAAGGATAAATAAATTTGTATTCAATACCGTTGGTGAAATTCAAAAACCTCGCAACTCGATTTTTGGGGGGGTTGAGTCAGCTCTCTAATCTTTCCCGCCACCTTCCATCAAAAGCTTGTATCTCTAACGACTTTCTATCTGGGGTAAATGAGGTGGTGTAAATTGAAGAAAAACTTGCAAGTCCCAAATTCAGAAAAAATTGGGGTTTTTAAAAATACAAAATGCAGGACTAAACTCACAATGTCTTGAACAACATATTCATCATAGTTAATCAATTGTGGTAAACATGGTTAATATTTAAAACATTTTTCTCAAAACTACCAAAATTGAGATACGAGGTTTCTGAATTTCACCGACGATATGCTGTTTTGTATACAGGCAATATTTCACTTTTTTGTGTGATAATCAAAAGGCATTGTTCTTCCAACTGTTCAAATTTTTTGCATTGCATATTTTCTTTAAATATCCTTTGTTTCATCTTTTATAAACATATATTTTGGAATATTGTCTCGTTTAATAATTTTGTTTGTCTTTTGACAATTCAAACTTGTTAGAAATCCAAGAAGAAATAATGATTCCTGTACCCAATGTATTTTAAAATATGTAACTTGTGTATATGAAGGTATTTTATGGTTTGCGACAGAATTGTGCTCGAGGTTTGGGTTTTTTCCCCCCAACAAACTTCAATCAATGGTGATCATCAAGATCAGGGTTGCAGTTTCCAGGGACAAACTGCTTAAAAAACCACCCAAGGACAGACTTGTTTCCAGGGACAAACTGCTTAAAAACCACCCAAGGACAGACTTGTTTCCAGGGACAAACTGCTTAAAAAACCACCCAAGGACAGACTTATTTCCAGGGACAAACTGCTTAAAAACCACCCAAGGACAGACTTGTTTCCAGGGACAAACTGCTTAAAAACCCACCCAAGGACAGACTTGTTTCCAGGGACAAACTGCTTAAAAAACCACCCAAGGACAGACTTGTTTCCAGGGACAAACTGCTTAAAAACCACCCAAGGACAGACTTGTTTCCAGGGACAAACTGCTTAAAAAACCACCCAAGGACAGACTTGTTTCCAGGGACAAACTGCTTAAAAAACCACCCAAGGACAGACTTGTTTCCAGGGACAAACTGCTTAAAAAACCACCCAAGGACAGACTTATTTCCAGGGACAAACTGCTTAAAAAACCACCCAAGGACAGACTTATTTCCAGGGACAAACTGCTTAAAAAAACCAAGGACAGACTTATTTCCAGGGACAAACTGCTTAAAAAACCACCCAAGGACAGACTTGTTTCCAGGGACAAACTGCTTAAAAAACCACCCAAGGACAGACTTATTTCCAGGGACAAACTGCTTAAAAAACCACCCAAGGACAGACTTGTTTCCAGGGACAAACATCGCAAAGTCAGGCCTCATTAAATATAGAAATATTCCATGATGTAGGCACATTTCTGGATATTTTGTATAGTATTGTTTGTGCCAACTTACTTCCATATTCAAGATCCTTCGGTGTTCAGTAACCTACGTATAGCATGTCTGTTAAAAATTCAAATTGCCTGTTGTTTTGGGTGTTCCTGTGTTCAATAGTAAGGTCAGCTAACGAGATAAGTGATTCCTCTACAACATTTTGATTCTGCTGTTTCCTGGGACAGAAAAGTGTATTCCAGGGACAGGGTGACCCTTTTGACTTTCCAGGAACAAATAGATCTACCCCTCAGGAGGGGCAGTAGGCAATCCTGCAAGATCCATAAGCCTCTGTAGTGTGATTTGTGAATTGATTTGTCATACCATTCATATCGCTTCTCAAAGACAGCCTCTGTCGTGAATGGTGTATTGCGATTTGTCATACCATATCACTTTTCAAAGACAGCCTCTGAAGTTGTGATTTGTGTATTGATTTGTCATACCATATCACTTCTCAAAGACAGCCTCTGAAGTTGTGATTTGTGTATTGATTTGTCATACCATATCACTTTTCAAAGACAGCCTCTGAAGTTGTGATTTGTGTATTGATTTGTCATACCATATCACTTTTCAAAGACAGCCTCTGAAGTTGTGATTTGTGTATTGATTTGTCATACCATATCACTTCTCAAAGACAGCCTCTGAAGTTGTGATTTGTGTATTGATTTGTCATACCATATCACTTTTCAAAGACAGCCTCTGAAGTTGTGATTTGTGTATTGATTTGTCATACCATATCACTTCTCAAAGACAGCCTCTGAAGTTGTGATTTGTGTATTGATTTGTCATACCATATCACTTCTCAAAGACAGCCTCTGAAGTTGTGATTTGTGTATTGATTTGTCATACCATATCACTTTTCAAAGACAGCCTCTGAAGTTGTGATTTGTGTATTGATTTGTCATACCATATCACTTTTCAAAGACAGCCTCTGAAGTTGTGATTTGTGTATTGATTTGTCATACCATATCACTTTTCAAAGACAGCCTCTGAAGTTGTGATTTGTGTATTGATTTGTCATACCATATCACTTTTCAAAGACAGCCTCTGAAGTTGCGATTTGTGTATTGATTTGTCATACCATATCACTTTTCAAAGACAGCCTCTGAAGTTGTGATTTGTGTATTGATTTGTCATACCATATCACTTTTCAAAGACAGCCTCTGAAGTTGTGATTTGTGTATTGATTCGTCATACCATATCACTTCTCAAAGACAGCCTCTGAAGTTGTGATTTGTGTATTGATTTGTCATACCATATCACTTTTCAAAGACAGCCTCTGTTGTGATTGAAGTATTTTGTTGTTATACCATTCATGTCACCGTTCTAGTTCTCGTCTTCCATTCGTATGATTAGCTACTCTTTTTAATGCAACAGGCTTTAAGTTAAACGTGTTTTTGTTTAAACTAGTATAACTTCTTCAAAGATATCTTTAATTCTTGCAGTATTTACTCTTCTATCACCACGGGCAAATATATTCGCCAAAGACATCACTACACAGTACACTCCCATCAAGTGCAAAGACATCTGCCAAGCACCCTGCCATGTCTTTTTAGAGCTCGTGTCACTGTTTCTGGCGTTAAAACAATGCATGCGCACTCACACACAAAAAAGTTACTTCCCTCTTGTTGGTTGAGATGCAACAGACAACCAAGAATTTATACCAACAGCTGAGTTACTAAGTATTGTACGTGTCGTTGCATTTTACCATTGTTACCAATACAGACAAACCCCTATTTTACGACCCTCTGTTAAGCGACCACCTCTCATTTGAGACCGGATTTGTTGGCACGGATGCATTTTACTATGTAAACGACTTCCTCTAAAACTTGACGACCGTCGTTGTCTGCATAGACTTTGAGCAAAGGGAAACCACCACGGTCAAGGGCCTGAAAGCGGAGTCGCTTCCCTTGTAGAAAAGATGGCGGAAAGCGTAGGAAAAGCACGAAAACCACTGACTTTGAAAAAGAAAACCACCGACTTTGGACGAGAGTGGAGGTGATTAACAGAAGTCGGCGAAGTGAAACTGTAATACATCGATTGCACAATCCTATGGAGTTGGAAAGACCCAAATCCAGTTTTAACCCTCTTGTGCCCGACGCTCTGTGCTCTCAATCACCTCTGAAATCCTAACCCAAGGAACGTCACTCCGTACAAAAGGCGGGGTAGCGTCGGAAAAATAATAAAATAAAATATACCCTACCAGATTTTGTGTTTTTTTGCTTTGAATGTGTTGCCGAGATGTCTGTCTGAGTTGCAAAAGGAATTCCAAGATGTTATGGGGATGCATGGCTCCACAAAAAAAATCAAAATGCCAAAGTGTATTCGCAAACTGCATTCACTAGTCATTCACTGCCTACTTTTGCAGACTGTCGAAGCCTAACTCGCCCTAACTTGGGCTAAGACGACTGAAATGGAAATGTAGATCAAAACCATTCACTTACCCTTTCAGTAAGTTTCACTTCACGATCTTATAATTCCTATCTTTCACAAAAAAGGGAATTTTCATCGCTGTCATCACTCAGTGGATGCAATAACGACTCATCATCCATGATGTAAAAGTCGGGAAAATGCCGATGTCAGTAACACGACTTCAAAAATTCGCATCGATCGAACAAACACAAGCTCGCTGCCGAAATAGGTCAGAATACACTCCTTACTCATCACTTCGCGATCTCATAAGTCCCATCTTTCACAAAAATAGGACTATTCATTGCTTTCCTCAGTCAATGGACGCCATAACTGTTCGTCATCCATATTGGAAAAATCGCGGAAAATGCCGAAGTCGGTCACTAATTTTCAAAAATTCATATCTTTCAAACCAATCGGCCTAGAAGCCATTGCAAGCAACAGGACGGAAGTGTAATCTACAGCGAAAGCGAGGCTGAAGCGCTCACGTGACTGCCATGTGATAGAAACAAAATGGAAGCGCCCAAACCGGCCACGTGGAATCCGTACGTTGCCGAACGTTCTAGACGTTTCCGATCTGATTTTTTTTGGAACGTTCACGACCGTTCACCGCACAAGAGAGTTAATGTCATTGTATGTGTGCATGAAGAAGAGAGTATGAACTGTGCTCAACTTTTTCTTTCTACGGCTGCCAGTGAAAACCTCCGTCATACAACCCCTCCAGTTTACGACCGATTTTTCCGGACATTTTGGAAGTCTTAAAGAGGTTTGTCTGTATCAGTTTCGACACGGATGGGTCTGGTTTTTATCCATTCCGCTTATAATAGAATTGCATGCTTCGGTTTTACTTTACAGCTTAATACATTTTTGGTATTTGGTATATTCAAGTCACAGACTTACCTCTGTGAAATTCGGGTTGCTCTCATCACGATCATACAATAATTTTAAGTACTCGGGAGCATTACTGTATATGCGAACTTTGCATTCAACGGTTGCCATTTTTATAGGAATTTCTCATGCTGGTAACAAAATCTGAATTTTGTGTAAAATTGGTGGTGGTGTGGGGGGGGGGGGGGGGGGGGGGGGGGGGGGGGGGAGGGGGACTTATACTCAAAATCCGAAAATTATGGTAATAACAGCTGCAACTTAACCCCACAATGGGTCATCACTTTACTGTCAATACATTGTTGGCGTAATTTTTTGAAAATTATGTCAAAAAGTGGGAATGACAATTATGCTGATAAAAACTGGTGATATTCCTTTAAAAAAAATTCAACTACTTTACTATTTAATCATCAGACCTGCCAACCTTTTGGCAGAATTTCTTTCGCTCCGACGATAATTATCCCCCCCCCCCCCCCGATTCAGCTTTCAAAAATCTCAACAAAAAACGAATGTCTACTCTAGTATGCAGAGCAGCACAGCTGCCGTGCGTATATTCGATTTTCTAATCCGAACAGTATTTCCGGTCACCAACTTCCTTTCCCGCCAATCAAAGTCTGCAAGATGGCGAAGCGTGAAGGGGATTGTAGTGATTTGGACGATGGGAAAAGAAAGAACTGAAATTTCGCAAGGCATACACTGAAAAGTTTCTGTGAATTACACCCGATGCATACTGTGCGCGAAGGACTTCACAGTGTCTCATGGAGGGATGATAGATGTGAAGTGCCATGTTACGTCTCAAAAACACAGATGCGTCAAGCGCCCAGGAGTCGACTTAGACCATGAATGACTTTTTCAAGTCAGCAGAAGAGGAGGCTAAGGATCCTCATGAGGTGATTCGGGCAGAGACTCTTCGGGCAGGGAGCTGCGTTTGTTTTCAGGCATGGGAATTGTCTGAGAATTTGTTTTTGAAATTGTTACTAAATACTTCGTTTTTGTTACTGAATACTTCAATTGGGGGGCTTTTCAGTTTTTTGTCTCCAACAATTCCCATGCCTGGTTTTCAGAGCAACCGATGTGCAACCAAGTGTTTTTGATGATGTGTAATGTACAAGCGTTTGGTTTCTTTATTGTGACACCTCCAAGCAAGACCTGTTTTGAACAGTACAAGTTAAGGATAAGAATAATTGCATCAAATCGTGTTTGTTTGCGAAAGGTAGTGGGGATGTTTTGTGAATATGTTAACTCATTCAAGTTGTTCCACCCATGGCCTGTCAATTTGATGAATTTGTTTCAAGGGAAGTAAATATGGGCACACCACTTTGGTCACTTCTAAACTAGCTTTTCTTCCTTAGACCACACTATTGCCTATTACTATGCATTTGAAGTGGGGAACTAATTGCTGTAGTGAGTTTTTCTATATAAAGTATTATAGACTTTAGTTCAATTATATATAAAAAGTCTGATCTACCACTTCCCTATGTCTAAACCTGAAGTAAACCCGTCATCTTTCATTTCTCTTTTTGTTTATGTGTGTTTTGTTTGCGTGTATGGCTGGAGTGATTTGTGAGGTTTTTTTAATAATTCAAAATCATTGCGATGCGAATGAGTTAACATGTACTTACCTTTAGCAAATTGTTGTTTGATATTCCTACAACCTGTCCGTCTCTCTGTTGTCATTGAATGTTTATTAGCCACTCTGCTCAACTTCTAATCTTTGTTCACCAACATATGAACTTTCACTTTCCAAAATCTCTTCCGTTTGTTGTTTGTATCTTTGACTGAGAAATAATAATAATGTGAATTTATATAGCGCTCTTACATGAACTCTGTGAGGTTTCCAAGAACAAAAAAATTCAAGGCAAACAAATAATGACGGACTAGAAAGTAAAATACACACGATGCTTGCACGCAACCCTCTTTCTTCCTCACACCAATACCACGCAATATACAGTGCAACCCGTTTCTGAAGTATCAATACTAGGCCTTGCTGTCTGAACGTGGAGTCTTTTGGACGAGATAATAAACCGAAGTCCCGTGTGCCCATACACTTAGCACACGTTAAACCCAGTGGCAACGGAAAAGTTGTCAATGGCTCATAATTTAACTGAACTAGTTTCAGTAATTCACCCATGCTGTACTTAAGTGTTTCGGCTTAGTTTGGATGCGATTTAGTCATAGGAGAAAATGTGCACACACATTTCAAAACAAAAAGCGAAACTTTGGTGCCAGACAATTTATTAAAAAAACAAAGACAAAAAGAAAAACAAAAATGTTGGTCAACGAAACCTCAAAACTACTCCCCCCTTTACTGCAGTTTAAAACTTAATCATAATTGTTCTATCTATACATATCCATTTTCCTCCATCAACTGTATGATCTTTACGTATCCAAAATTCCCCCCAAGTTCTTGTTCACTTCCTTCTTCGCAGGCCTTGCTTCCTGTCACTGTGCACTCCTTCAAAATGTTTCTTGTCAAGGTTGGACAACAACAGTATCACAAGACAATGTTCGCTTCAATGTAGTCGACCAGGACGTTTGCCCGTTTCAGCACCACAATATAACTACAGCCACGACCACAACACTTGTTCGGAATGGAGGTAACACCAAACGAAATTGCAACTTTAAAATGTTCTCAAAAAAAAATGGAGAACACGCACACACAAAAATATATAGATTAATCTCAACATCAAAACTTTGAATGATGAGAAAGACTTTTTGTTGAACCCTGAGTATCTGCAGATAAGCTGAGATCTCGCGCCATGGATAAGGTTAATCGCACATCCTGTTGCTTGCAACAATATCCACATACACGCGCGAACTGTCATAAACCGTGAAGCAGCAGGGTAACGACTGGTGTGAACACATCTGCAAACCCCATAAATTACTGAACTTGAATAAAGCCTTATCCTCAAACACACTCCATTCACCCTACGAGCATCATGCGCAGATTCAGGCAGTCTTTGAATACAAAATGCTAAAACATTCAAAGGAAAATAATCAGGAAGGAAACAACCCTACCACAGCTTTATACTTCCCTCTATCAAATCAAATGCTATGAATGAGAATTTTAAAAACCCCCACATTTAGCAGTCAACCAAGAAAAAAACAAAAACAACAGCTGTTATGAGTATGTGGAGATAAGTTTTGATCCTGTCCCTATATAATTCCAACATTCTGCCCCCCCCCCCCCCCCCCCCAAGTCAGGCAAGCATTACATCATGTCAAGGATTGCACTGGTCTGCCAAGCTAAGCAGTGTTGCTCCACAGTTGAATGATCCACTTCCTACAGTCTGTACAACGGCTGGGGAGGGGAGGGTCCCCCCCCCCCCCCCTCCAGCCAACCAACCGGTGCTAAGCCTCCCCCTCGTCAATAGCCGTTCTTGCAGGAGCCGTTCACAGAGTAGAAGGCGCCGCCTCGACCTCCACTGAAGCGCCCTCTACCGCCTCCTCCGCGACCACCCCCGCCTCCCCATCGAGATCGACCTGTGCACAGAAAAAGGGACGTTGTAGACACTCACAGGATTCATCAGATATTTTCAGCACGTTGTTTTTCCTTCTGATGCCGGATATCTTTATTCACATATAAACGAGTATTTCTATTCCCAATTGCTCTCTTTTTTTTTAATGTAAAAAACAACAAATGACACTGGCGTCATGAAAAAGCCTGCAATCAGCTTAAAGACTGACAAATCTCATGGCTGACCCATGTGAACTGTTTAAGACGTACCCACGGTTACTGCAGCAGGGCCAGGCATTTCCCCTGGGCACTGCTTCTTCTGCATTCCCAGGCCATAATGGGTAAGGTGTGTGTCCGGTTTTCAGTTTTTACTGGTCTCCCAGCTGCGTACTGTAGATGACCAGGGCTCCCAATCGTCCCGCAAGACAAGGGGTCCCAGGGACTCATTTGCTTACAGTATAGAGGGTCCTAGAGGCGGGATAGAGGGTCCCAGTGACATTGCAAATGCTAAAAATAATTTTTCTAGTGCATCCCTGGTACCCCCTTCACATTCTTTTAGATGGTCCTTCAGAATTTTAGTCCTTCATAGACCCAAATGGGGGTCCCTGATGACTTAAAATAAATAAGGGAGAAAATTAGAGAAAGTGACAAGAACAAAACTTCCAGAAGGTGGGATGGAGGGGGACTATTTGTACGAAAGACTCCCCAGTATCCCCACGCAGGGGGATGCCCTGGCTGGCTGTGCACTGACCTTTGAACATGCCGCGGGAGCTCTCTGCCATCTGGACCAACTTGGGGTTGACCTGCTGCTTGGCCTCCCTCAGGACGTTGATCAGGTCCCCAGACTGCTTCAGGTTGCCGGGCGTGAAGAACGTGTAGGCCGTGCCCGTCTTGGTGGCGCGCGCCGTGCGCCCGATGCGGTGGATGTAGTCCTCGCACGAGTTGGGGTAGTCGTAGTTCACCACGAATTTGATGTCGTCCACATCTGACAAAAGGGGGGTTAGTTGAGTCAGCGCGGGCTAGTTTGTATTCGGTACAGTCAAACATCTGAAGACTTCCAAAAGGTCGGGTGAAATCGGTCTTAAATTGGAGGGGTCTTATAAAGGTTGGTTTTATACATAAATTATAATACAGTATATCTGTATTAACACCCAACATACTGTACTAATCTTAAACCGCGCTTCATAAGATTGTATGAGGCAAAGGAATTTACTCCATTTTAAAAATATTTTTTCTTTGCGACTATCGAATACTTTAGTGTAATCACGCTTTTAGGCCCATACACAAGGGACAGGGTTAAGTAAGGAGGGGACTGCCCCAAAATCGAACCAATAAAAATAATATTGCGAAAAGGAATTCGCATTTAATAAATTCCACTCAAAAGGTGAAGACCTGGAAGCAATTTTTCCATTTGCATTGATCCGTTTCAACTTGAGAAATTGGCCAAGTGCTTATTTCCTATCATTGGTGTATTGAGCTCACATATTTTGCATTTCCGTCCGTGGTTGGTTGTAGAAGATATGGCTTTCAAATGTGGACGTCTTGCCTTATACGATTACCAACCGCGATCGTAGAGAGCGCATTGCTAATGTTTTCACTCGTGTCCGAGGCGGACTATGTATGTATCCTCTCTAGCGTTTGAACGGATGGACTTAGGATGCTCAAATTTTGCATGCGGGTAGGTTATGGAGAGATCTAGGCCAAGTTCGATAATGAAGGTCATGGGTCAAAGGAGCCGAAAACGCTGCCACGCGGTTGGTGATTTAGCGTCTTAACGCTCTAGTTTTACATGAATTTGTAGACTGATCAAGTTTATATTATTAGAAGTTAAGAAATCTGTGGTTTGGCAACTGGTCTACATCCATAATAAATAGAATCAATCTTTTAATTGGCTACAATTGGAACATTTTTCGTCAGAGAATGAAAGCAAGAGCCAAATGGAAACTAACAGTTTCGTAGGACTTCTAAGAAATTTGTCAAAATTTCCCTTGTTCATTTAGTGAGCGGTAAAAACAAGTACAAGTTGTCTATTTTTAGTACTTGAAAACGGGTTGGGCCCGAAACGTTATGACTTTTTGTATTGAACCTTTCTTCTTGTATCTTCGACTTCTTATTGTTTGTGAACTAGTACAATAAGCACATTTTTTAGTTTGCATGGAAAATGTTTGACCAATTCTTTTTATATGGCGAAGGGTTCCAAACTGGTTCGATGAACACAGGACTGTAGAATTAAGAAATGATCTTTCAGGCACGAGATTGAGAAATTATGACTTAGGCTGAAAAGCGTCCGAAAAAGGCTAAAGCCCCATGAAACTGAAGCTTTTTCAGTGTATGTGTCATTTTAAGGCTTAAAAAACAGCATTAGAAGTGGACTCGATATATTTTGTTCACTGTTACTCTCATAAGCATTTCTATACTCAGTCTGGACTTTTTTTATCTAGACAAAAAATAATCTCAGGGGCCATGAAAAAGCCTGAAATCAGCCTTAAAAAAACCTCCTGCCTTTTTGTTAAATACGAGCGGAGCCTTTCATTGCCTCCATCATCCCACAGATAGACCGACATGACTTTGACCTAGCCTTCAGGGAGAGATGCTTGCTTTGTTTATGTTTTTAGAAGGGTGGCATGAATAAGAACATCAGGGCGGTGGTGAAACAACATATCTTCACTCCACAGGGATTTCATGAACGAAGACATGCTAGTGGCAGACAGAAACCTTACCCACACTAACAAATCAATCCTACCCAAACTACAAACATAATGTCAATAAATCCTCCCCCAAAATAATCGCTTTTTTTGCAGTTAATGCCTACCAGTTTCTTGGTATTGTATAATCAAAAGTATACCAAGAAAACGTGCAACGAAGGCCGGGTTCACATTAGACGCGCAAGTTCCGTACGTAAAACCCTAAATAAGTGGAAGAAAGAAGGATAACAGTTTACGCATATAGGGGAAATTCAGACACGTGCGCAAATCTTTTCCCTTCTTTGTTTCACTTATTTATGGATTGCGCACGGGTTTCCGCATGGAATATCCGCTTATGTGTGTACACGGCCTAATAAAACAAAAAATCTCAATCATGTATAATTTTGAAACCTAATTAAATAAGGAAAAGTCGCATTGAGGCGCATCAGAGTTGCATGCACAAACTGCCTTCTTGATACTGGTTTTTTTTTTAATTCGAACGCTATCTTTCACATGAATGCAGGTGCGCCATGCTGCCGTTACGCGCCTAATCAAGACAAAACCCCGAGCATGTCCGTCTTCAGCTGGAGAGTCTTTGTAAGAATTTCTATACAGAGGCAGGAGAATGGACCAGTACGGCAGAAAGATAGATGACAGTAAGCGACGGGAAAAGGCAGAATCAAAGAGAGCGACAGATTCTAAAATGAGGTTACAAGCACAGAACTTCCAAAAGGTGAGGGAACTATTTGAGAAAGGCAGTTCTTGCAGGCAACTGTTCATACTCGTACTTGCATGCACACACACAACCCCCACCCCCCACAAAATGCTTGCTTGTACATTCACCACTGAAAAAGCCACACATTTAATTCAGCATTTTCACAATATGCACAAAATATTTCCACGAGTGCATCTTGTGATAATAGTGAACAGAAAGTGTGTATAAAAAAACTGCTTTTGGCAGTTTCAGCGGTGCGTGCAAGCAGTCCGATTCTTCATCTTTGTCGATGTTAGCATTACGTTAGTAGAATCGATCGACATATCACTAAAACTCTAGCTTTGCTTCACAAATGTTAGGTTTAGAGCATTAGCCACGCATGCAAATGATGTAATAATGTTACAGATACAAGCTCCACCCTTCCACCTCCCCCACCCCAGTTTAACTAGTGTCTGCTCTTCTCACCACCCCCACAAAACGTCCCAGCCAAAACCACCACAGTACCTGGTTACCGTGAAGATACCAACCAGCCTGGCCTACAAACAAATACCAGGTGGCCGCCACAGGTACTTCAACAGTTAACTACCATTATCCTCTCCCTCGGCGGGTACGCTGGGACCTCAGTCATGCCGGCACAAACAGTCTGGACAATGAACACAACAACGGGTTAAATCAATAGGTATGTAATCAGGTGCGTGTTTGTCAGGAGCTGTTGACCTCTGGCTAGGCAAGGTGACAAAAGGCCATCTCCGATAAAGGAGCCCAGAGTCAACAGACGAGACAAACCCTGTGTGTTTCTTCCCATCGACGGCTTCAAAGAAATCATCGTGAACATCAGAGGCAAGATTTGAATAAGACAGTTTAATCCGTCTTCGATCTTGTATCCTGAACCAATTTTAGACACTGCAATAATAAAAAGGCTTGCAAGTGCATGGACACCCTTTGCGAGATGGCCTTTTGTCACAACCTTTTTTTTTCAAACACAACAAAATGGCACTCTTTCCTCAATCAGCTTAACTTTGCAGATTCCATGGCTACTTGTGTGTTCAAATGTAGTCCTTCACAGCATGGATCAGAAAGATAATAAAATGGGGGGGATATCATAGAGTGCTTATGAATGAAAAGGGTGTGCAATGTTGAAAGCAGAGCACTTGAATCCCTGGAGCATTAACATCAACACATAGAACTAGACATGGTGGTGCATGAATACCTTGCCTTTCCTTCTCTTATCCAAAATATCGATTCAGGGTCATAACCCTCAAAATTGAAATCATCTACTAAAATAAAGTTTTCAAAGCAATATTTACCAACTTCTTGTCTTTACAAGGTAGGATTTAATTCAGAAAACATTTTAATCGTCAGAAGTTGAGGTTGGTTGGTGGACATCTACCAAAAGCTGTCGTCCTAACAATAACACTGACAAACAGCCGTGGTTGGTGCGGAGTACATGTACTCACCCAGTCCCCGGGAAGCCACATCGGTGGCGATGAGCAAGGGGCACCTGTTGGCTTTGAACCCTGCACACAAGACACCATGGTCAACAATCAATCACACAATGACGAGAGAGAGAGAGAGAGAGAGAGAGAGAGAGAGGGAGGGAGAGAGAGAGAGAGAACAAAATGTTATTTATACAGGGTAATGAGATAAGAGAGAGAGAGAGAGTCAATATAGATCAAAGGCAGAGAGAGAGTGTCAATATAGATCAAAGGCAGAGTGTCAATATAGATCAAAGGCAGAGAGAGAGTGTCAATATAGATCAAAGGCAGAGAGAGAGTCAATATAGATCAAAGGCAGAGAGAGAGAGTGTCAATATAGATCAAAGGCAGAGAGAGAGAGAGAAAGAGAGAGAAGGGGGGGCCATTGTAATTTATACTTTTTTTAATCACTTCTTTATTTCACATCATGACAATTATCATCTATCAAAAGCACCATATTTTTCGGACTACAAGGAGCAACTTTGTATAAAGCGCACACCCCAAATTTCAGATATATTTTCTTACTATTTTATTCGTCATAACATAAGGTGCAGGGGTTCCAGTCTTGAAAAAAGCATCGCCTTAACCCTTTCACTGCCAGCTATATTTCAGCCAAAGATGTCCATTAAAATTACCTGCATAGAGAACAAAAAACATCTGCAGTATTGGGGATTCTTCTGTGACATATATAAAATACGGTCTATCCTTACGTCCCAAAACTAAGACAATAGGTCTTCAGATAACAGGCCCTAATTTGATGCCTTTCAGAGACATGGGTGTTAAGCCATTGTGGTGCAAAAATGCGACATTGGCAGTGAAAGGGTTAAAGTCTGGAAAATACGGCATATTCTAATAAATATGGCAATAATTATGCTGATGCATATTCATGAATGCAGATTAGCAAAAAGATACTTTGACCATTCATCAGATAGACTTATGACTACCAATCACTGACCTTGTAGAACACTGTCTCTCTCCTGCTGGTTTTTGTCGCCATGGATACACATCACAGGCCACCTGCACACCCAGATCAGTTCAAACGCCCTTCAATTTCTGACGACACCATTTCAACATTACACTGTACAGATACACATCACCTGCACACCCAGATCAGTTCAAACGCCCTTCAATTTCTCATTGATTCATGACACCATTTCAACATTACACAGTACAGATACATATCACCTGCACACCCAGATCAGTTCAAACGCCCTTCAATTTCTCATTGATTCATGACACCATTTCAACATTACACAGTACAGATACACATCACCTGCACACCCAGATCAGTTCAAACGCCCTTCAATTTCTCATTGATTCATGACACCATTTCAACATTACATAGTACAGACACACATCACCTGCACACCCAGATCAGTTCAAACGCCCTTCAATTTCTCATTGATTCATGACACCATTTCAACATTACATAGTACAGACACACATCACCTGCACACCCAGATCAGTTCAAACGCCCTTCAATTTCTCATTGATTCATGACACCATTTCAACATTACATAGTACAGACACACATCACCTGCACACCCAGATCAGTTCAAACGCCCTTCAATTTCTCATTGATTCATGACACCATTTCAACATTACACAGCAGGCAACTTACTACACACACGGGCATAACAAAATCAACATGGATGGAAGTAAAACATTCCCTCAATCCTGAAATGACAGGTTTCAAAGTTCTCTGAATCTGTTGAATCTGGAAGAGTTGACTGCATTAAAAATAATTTCCAATGTGTGTGTGTGTGTGTTGTGTCCACAGGATGGGTGGGGGTGGTGTTAGAATTGCATGTCAATCATCTTGTTTTAATAATCTGACAACGCTGACAGAAAGGTTTGATTTTATAAGACTGTGGTTCGAGATGACAAGATGGCAAATCGTGAACGGTCCTTCCATCAGCTTTTTCATTCCTGATTTCAGAAACACTGCTGAACTACTTTCACACACGCCAGCTGTATGTACGTGACTCTTGAACTGATAAACAGTGAAAACTGAAACTTTTCAGTTTTTAGTCCCAAATAAAACCACTCGGGAAACAGTAAAAACTAAAACTTCAGTTGAGCTGCAAATAAAAGCAAGGCCTGGACTGACCCGTCACGTCTCATCCTCCGGTTGATGTCGTCACACTTGCGCTTGGTTTCCACAAAGATGAGCGTCTTGTTCTCCTTCTCCTGCATGATCTCAGTCAGCAGCTTGACCAGTCTGCACACACCGTTCACAATACCAGTCAGTGACCCAGCACAGTCAATCCTTCAATCTTCTATCCATCCATGCAATATACAGTGGAATAGACCTATATATTAACCCCTTCACTGCCAGAGGAACACTGAGGAATTATGCTTTTTCCTATCATAACATTTAAGAGAGACTCGATCTGAGAAAATGGCCTAGAGATGTCTTTCCTGACTTGTCTCAACAAAACAAACCAAATTATCATTCCATGACCATGACATCATCAATGACATCACACACCACATAGTAGACTTGGGGCAGGAGGTGAAGGGGGCTTAAGACCTTTCCTATTTAGACTCTCTAAGATGTGACCAAAAAAAAGCATAAAAATGGCGCACTGCCATTGGACGTAGCTGGCTAATCATTGAGAAGCTTACAAAATTCAGTCAGAGGAATGTACTTGCACTACTAACTTTTCATTTTCATCGTGAGCACGAGAAGGTCTCCCAAACTCAGTCTCTACATTTTTCTTATTTTAATTTAAAAAAAAGTGCATTCAGGCTTTTACACGTAGCCCTGAAGCTGCTCCCTGGCCACTCACTTGTCTTCTTTCTCATGCTCCATGCAGACGTCAATGATCTGCAGAATGTTGTGGTTGGCGGTCAGCTCCAGGGCGCCGATGTTGATCTGCAGGTTTTCAGAGAAGAAATCCTCCGCCAGCTTGCGCACTTCTTTGGGCCAGGTGGCGCTGAACATCAGCGTCTGTCGGTCAGGCTGAAAACGGGACAATCCATCCAAACTTGAAAACGATACATCAACCAGCACCATTTTCCGCTCCTGTCCAGTGACCTTCACCTTCTTTGAATTGGGCAGATATCCTAACTACTTATCCGCACGCAAAAATTGGGGGGTTCTGGGTTCATGTGTTCAGACGCTATCATTGTAACCTAGTCAGCCAGTCAGCCCTAAAAACGTTAACCAGCTTTCGCTTCACATTGTCTGCCTTTGAATTTTCACACATAAAACTTAAGTTATAAAAAACTTAATTTCAGCAGGTAAAACTGCTTTTACAGTTAAAAAGACTATCCACTATAGTCAAAATCACCCACACCTTTAAAATAGAACTACAATACAATACAAACATTCAGAACCCAACAAACCAACCCAATGCCTACTTACACGGATCTGTTCGATGATTTTGCGGATCTGCGGCTCAAAGCCCATGTCCAGCATCCTGTCTGCCTCGTCCAGGACCAGGTAGGTGCAGCGACGCAGGTTGGTGCGGTTGGTCTCCAGGTAGTCAATCAGCCGCCCAGGAGTAGCGATGCAGATCTCAGCACCTGACACACACGCTCAGTTTGTACTACTTGTTTCAAAGAGTCTCCAGGAAGTCAATCAGCCGCCCAGGAGTAGCGATGCAGATCTCAGCACCTGACACACACGCTCAGTTTGTACTACTTGTTTCAAAGAGTCTCCAGGAAGTCAATCAGCCGCCCAGGAGTAGCGATGCAGATCTCAGCACCTGACACACACGCTCAGTTTGTACTACTTGTTTCAAAGAGTCTCCAGGAAGTCAATCAGCCGCCCAGGAGTAGCGATGCAGATCTCAGCACCTGACACACACACAATCGGTTAAATCTCATTCCACTGTTCAGATGGGGTAGGCTGTGTTGTGCCGGAGGGATGGATGACACGTAACACACAGTACGGCAAAAATGGGTGGCGCTGTACTAGCGTTGACACACTCTCCTGGTGGGAGCAACCCGACATTCACACAATCTCTGTAACAAGAAAATATCAACTAGCAGTACCTCTTTCCAGGTCCCTGAGCTGAGGCCCCTTGGAGGCTCCGCCGTACACACAGGCGTTGCGGACGCGGGAGGACTGGCCGAACTCCTTGGCCACCTCCTGCACCTGCTGGGCCAGTTCACGGGTGGGCACCAGCACCAGCACCTGAAGACACAAGTGACAAGTGTTCCCTGTACTACCTTACGCCTTTAATGAAACGTTACAGCACCAGCACCTGAAGACACAAGTGTTCCCTGTACTACTTTATACCTTTAATGAAACACTGCACCAACGAAAGGAAAATATACTACGGACGTTTCATTTTCACTTAACACAAGTCAATTTTGCATGTAAACTGCACAAAACCCAGCTTTTTATTTTATTTTTCCCCCCAATGTTTAAAGCATAACCCAAAATCTAGGCGGCTGCTCAAATGGGAAAAGACAAACGTTTTGTGTGAAGAAAATATCTTTCAACACAGATTGACCTAACAATTCAGGTGTAAGACAAACAGGTGGGGGTCAAGGCAGGCTAAAGGTACAAACTACTCACAATGGGTCCGTCGCCACGCTCCAAATACGGCTGATGGTTGATGTGCACAATGGCTGGCAACATAAACTGCACACACCAAACACACGTCACTTTAGGTCAGTCAACTGACCAACACAGAACATCTACCACACATTACTGATGCACTCACAGATCAACAATAACGAAGACAGACCAACCTATCAATATAAACGTAGTGACTCGCTGTATCAATCATGCCATGATCAAAGATTTTTCTTCTTCTTCGATGTGATTTTTTTTCAAAGTACAATTTATGCTAGATGGTAGATGGTGCTGGGGGTCGGCTGGTCCAGCTGTTTTTTTCAGGTGGATGAAAAGTGGAACGTTGTAGCCTGCCGATCATAACCCCCCCCCCCCCCCCCCCCCCCCCCCCCCCCCCCACTTTTTATTTTTTTATTTTTTAGTTAGGGATCAATAGGTTTAGGTGCTCTCCCCAGGGTTTCCCCACGTTGGCGTTTATATCCAAAATTGGATTCTGCCCATGAACATCATCAAGATCAAGATGGGTGGATGCGGTGACTGAAGTATACGCCTGAACTTTCTACCCAACCCTTGACATAATTGCCATTACAAGATCATGGGTCCTTATAATTATATAAGAGCCTTCTCTTCAGGCAGACAACTGCTTCCTGAACCTGTATCAAATTGCCTGAATTCAGGCACCCCTGAATTTAAGCACAAAGTTTAGGTTTTAAATTAGACTTTTAATGCTAATAATAACCCTTTCGCCGCCAGCCATTTTTCGCAAAAAATATTTCTATTCAAATTACTAGGGTAAAGAAAACAATGTGCAATATTGTGGATTCCTCTACGACATGCACAATGCAAGGCCTACCAAAAAGGCTCTTTGGACAACAGACCCTGCTTTGGTGCCTTTTAGTGACATGGGTGTTAAATCATTGTGCTGCCAGAATGCCACATTGGCGTTGAAAGGGTTAAGCTCAATATTCATCATTTCAGCTTACTGCACTGACCAGAAAAGACGAAAATAATCGTACTAACTTTGACTTTAGCCTAGACCATTATCATTCCAGCACCATATCATTGTGGAGAGATACAGACAGTTGTGACTTGACAAAGCAGGTGGTAAGAGGTGAACTCACGGCCAGCGTCTTGCCGGAGCCGGTCTGAGCGACGCCCACCAGGTCTTTGCCGGACATGGCCACGGGCCAGGCCTGGCTCTGGATGGGGGTGGGGGCTGTCCAGCTGTTCCTCCTCACCTGGTTCATCACGTACTCTGCAGCAAGGAAGGTGGCACACTGGTTAACTAAGCATCTAAGTTCTAGGCGTCGGTGAGTGACCCCGGTTCAAATCCCGGCCTCGCCCTTTCTTTCTAGCTTTGACGGGAAAATTGAACTGAACATCGAGTCCTTCGGATGAGGACTCACAGTAGCTTTTCAGTTCATGCCTTTTGTTAACACTCATCACCAGCATAAAGCAATTTAAAGTGTTTTATCTATTAGGCTTACATTGTTTTATGGTGGTATGCCACTTATAAGGTATTTTCCTATCCCTAATCACAATCAGTGATAATATTTGCCTGTTAAAAGAAATAACTTGAAACAAATACATCTCTGTGAAAAACTGAAAGGAGCTAGAATGAGGGGAATCCGTGTACTGTGGACAAAGTTAAAGCTACTTAGCTAGCCTAACCCATGTACTTTACTGCGCACAAAATATTCCACGGCAGTTAAAAGTCGGTAAGAACCAAGAGAAATCCCAGTGCCTAGTACGACCAAACTGATAGCTAGGTCCCCCTTCCCCCCCAAAAAAAAAGGTGGCTTTGCGCTCTCCAAGTGGGAGCAACCCGAATTTCACAAAGAGAAGTCTGTGATGACTAGAATATCTCTATACTCAGCTTAAATCTTTTTTTTCCCCCCCAAACACTCCTTGTATTTCACCAATATTTTTAGCATTATTCTTGTAAAATGGAAAATAAAATAAGGCAGCAATAAACGTGGAATTATTGCATTTACTAACTAAACCATAAAAGAAAACCTGAACATCTTTGTCAACATTACACAAATCTTGTAACGCTTGCTGCTTAAGTATTTGCTTTCAAATTTGAATTAAGTTGAGCTGTATTTTAAAGCGTCACGATTTCAAATTCAATGCATAAAAAATCACAAGTTCACTCATTTTGTCATTCAAAAACTACAGCATAACATTACAATATATACAACATGTAGCAGTTGAACTTTTAACTCTTGTGCGGTGAACGGTCGTGAACGTTCAAAAAAAAATCGGATCGGAAACGTCTAGAACGTTCGGGAACGTACGGATTCCACGTGGCCGGTTAGGGCGCTTCCATTTTGTTTCTATCACATGGCAGTCACGTGAGCGCTTCAGCCTCGCTTTCGCTATGGATTACACTTCCATCCTGTTGCTTGCAATGGTTTCTAGGCCGATTGGTTTGAAAGATATGAATTTTTGAAAATTAGTGACCGACTTCGGCATTTTCACGATTTTTCCAATATGGATGACGAACAGTTATGGCGTCCATTGACTGAGGAAAGCAATGAATAGTCCTATTTTTGTGAAATATGGGACTTATGAGATCGCGAAGTGATGAGCAAGGAGTGTATTCTGACCTATTTCGGCGGCGAGCTTGTGTTTGTTCGATCGATGCGAATTTTTGAAGTCGTGTTACTGACATCGGCATTTTCCCGACTTTTACATCATGGATGACGAGTCGTTATTGCATCCACCGAGTGATGACAGCGATGAAAATTCTTTTTTTGGTGAAAGATAGGAATTATAAGATCGTGAAGTGAAAGGGTAAGTGAATGATTTTGATCTACATTTCCATTTCAGTCGTCTTAGCCCAAGTTAGGGCGAGTTAGGCTTCAACAGTCTGCAAAAGTAGGCAGTGAATGACTAGTGAATGCAGTTTGCGACTACACTTTGGCAATTTGATTTTTTTTGTGGAGCCATGCATCCCCATAACATCTTGAAATTCATTTTGCATATCAGACAGACATCTCGGCAACACATTCAAAACAAAAAAACACACAAAATCTGGTAGGGTATATTTTATTTTATTATTTTTCTGACGCTACCCCCCCTTTTGTACGGAGTGACGTCCCTTGGGTTAGGATTTCAGAGGTGATTGAGAGCACAGAGCGTCAGGCACAAGAGGGTTAATATTAAAAGAATTTGCATGTTTAATATTCATGAATACCTACCGGGGAAATCAGCCTCGGTGAACGTCAAGATGGGATTGGGCACAAATTGTCCGGAAACTGTGATCTGATGAGTGCGTCGGTACTCGTCAAGTTGTATCTAAAAACATGGCAGAAACAAAAGGCATGAATTCACTGAACTAGCCACATTACATCATATTATGACAGTGCTCACACAACAACATGACAGTACACAACCTTTGGGAGCTTTCAGGTGTTGACAGTAAATTCCTAAACCTGAACACGCAGAGCTTGATTACTTAGAGGGGAAGTATTGTTTTTTGATCTTGTAGACTTTTTGCTCCATTTGTTGTCTTTTTGCTCCTTTTGCTATACTTGCTGTTTTCTTGTTTGTCTATGTTGATAAAGGCGCATTCGCCTAAATATTCAGTAGCTTTTTGTCTCTTGTGATTAAAATAACGTCATTTTATTTTTTACACTCGTCGTGTAGGTGTTTGTTGTATTTACTTTGACAGAAATTAATGAGTAAACTTACTTTTGGCTTTAGCAATAGCATTGCAAAAACAGCAACAAAAAAGTTGCAAGGTTTAGTGTTCACCTATTTCCTTAACCTTTAACCCTTTGTGCCATGCTTGTTTGACTGGAGAGCTGCACTCCCAGCCTGGGGTTTTTGAGAGATAGCAGCAAATTTTATGGGTACTCGATTTCGAACGATTCCTCACTCAAAAATGCATCAGCACTGGTTTGGTCGAGTGAAGCCATCGTCAGCAAATATCTCATCAATGACTTGTTTCACACTAAACCTTGGTCGCTTACTCATGGTGATGATAAAATAATCAGAAAAAATCGCTCAGACATGCTTCAAAACGGGCGCACTTTGTGTGGCAAGATTTTCGAAAAGAAAGGGGCACATAGTGAGCTCCCTTTAGACAGTCGTTAATATTCATGAGGTCAAAGGTGAAAGAAGGTAAGGGGTCAAGCCCGACAGTTTGTCGGGCACAGGCGCTGGCAACTGTTCTCACAGGCCCGACAAATTGTCAGGCACAGGGCAGAATGAGTAAAACTGAACAGTGAACTACTTCATTAACCTTGTCACTGCCAGCGACGTACATACGTCCTCTAAGACTATAAGTATAATGCTTCAGCAATTACTGTATGCTTACTGGCCAGTAAGTTCCAACAATATGTTACCGCTAAGTCACAATTTCACTGCAATCAAAAATTGTGCGGCAAACCGGTATCGCATGCGCAACTTAAAGGCGGCACTGAAGGGGTTAAGTTAAGTTCATATAACTGTTGGTATTTACACCCAAGTTCCCTGCATCTCAAACACACATCAAAGTTGTCTCAATGCGTGTCATGTCTGGCTCAGGTTTAGATAAATGTTTCCTCATTCCATTATTTGAATGGGTAGGAAGACCATCGTGATAAGGCTCATCATTGCCAGTATAAACAATTTGACCATACCACTTTAAAATTTATATCCAAAACAACTAAAATATAACTTAAGGTCGCATTCATTAAACATTTAAAAATTGTACTTTTAGACCGAGTAAACTACTCATTAAAAAAGGGAGAAAAGATTCAAACCAGCAGCAAACAAATTGACAGACCTGTTTACCCTCTACACAAGTCTTGAGTAGTCTGGATCGCTGAAATGAGTAGTCTTGGTGCAAAATGTGGAGTTTTATTCATTAAACCATCAAACAATGTTCACTGAAAATGAGTAATTAGAGCATTCTTTTCAATTTTGAAGAGTAGTAGAGGTCCAAATTGAGTAGAATACTACTTGAAAAGAGTAAAGTAAACAGGTCTGAATTGAACTAAAACAGCAGAAAGTCAAGCTAGAACTAGTGGTTTGAAGAAGCTATTGCTAAGAAAACACCAGCAGCATAGCTGCCAACCTTGCAGAAATGAAACTCCTGACAAAAAGTATGGGGATTCGGCCCCGCCCGGGTAGGATCCAGGAGCAACGCCCATGGTGGGGGGGGGGGGGGGGGGGGGTGTGTGTGAGGGCAATGTCACTGAAGGTTTTCTATGAACTGAAGCTGTAAAAATGGAGTTTAAAAAAAAAAAAATCCACTTTGATAAATAAAGGTATCAAATCTGAATCAATATCTTGTATATTATTATTATTATAAACAAGTCTATAAAGCAGGCATGGTAGTGGGGGCAAAGTGGGTTTCGCGGAAGAATATCCAACCCAGAACTGCCTACTTGGAATTTTCCCAATCAGTAGCCCAGCCATCAATTTTCAGTAGCATGGCAAATTTTTCTGTAGCATCCACAAACAACGGCAATCGATTTGTTCTCTTCCTGAGCCGAAACGCACTGCTTAATATGTTTCGCCGATTGAACGTGTTGACGGCAATCGTCTCTACCGCCATGATTCACAGAAAAGTCTGCATGGCAGAGGTTGCACTGTAGCGAGCATGGTTCGCACCGAGTCAACCGACGATGCAAGGCCACTCCTCCGTGTAAGCTATTTTAAAAACTTGTGCGGCAGGCCGATGTTTTTTCTTAGAACAAGATGGTGTGCCAGATGATTTTCATTTTCTGGTTTGCGTTCGTTTTTCTTCGTTTGAAACATCTCCCGAATCTCTACTGCTGCTGGAGTCCGCCCTTTTTTTCAGAGAAAATAATAAGAACGCATGCGGTCACTTTGATAAAAACGGAAGTGACTAGGTTATCACGCGTGACACGGCGTCTGCTCTTAGAAACCGTCAACGACATAAGCAAAAATAAAATGTGGCGGCAATTTGTTTTTTCCGTAGCAACGTTAAGGTTGCCGTAGCTCCGTAGCAAAGCTTTATTTTTCGTAGCTGCTACAGCCAAATCATAGCAGTAGGCAGGTCTGCCAACCGATTCTGCATTTCATTTGAAAGATGTCGACTCAAACTAAAATGATGAAGTTGGGCATCAAAATGAAGAGAACAAGAAAAAGAAGCACTAGGATCACAAATTTGGAAACGTGTGGCGTGAACTAGGCCGCGCACGACTGCTAACTTCGGCAGGAAGTTGCTTGTTCAGGCATTCACATCCGGTTCCGTGAAGCGATTGCATAGGTTTTAATGCACGTCATTTTTATGCACCCGAGCGATTTTTTGCTTGGCTTTTTTTTTGGGGGGAGGGGGGGCATATTTTCACTTTCGCGGAGGTCTACCATGCCTGATAAAGAGTTCTGAAAGATCCTACTTTTAAAGTTCAACTGGCTGCATGTTCAACCTAAAACTAAGAAAATGCATTATCATTCAGTACCCCTGGCCTATCCTTCCTTGGAAATGTCAAATTCGGGAAAATCAGTTTTCTCGATTTTCCCGACAGTTTAGAAATGCGGACATTCCTAAAAAATTCCTGATAGTTGACAGCTATGCAGCATGATTGAACTGCACAAAGCTAGTGAAAAATACAGGAAAACAAAGTGTTGAACAGGGTGGAAGAGCGTCACTTGCTTTTCTCCAAGTCTGGCTCAGCTTAGATAAGTTTCCTCATACCATGTATTGAATGTACAGGAAGACCATCGTGAGAATGCTCATCATTGCCAGTATAGATTTACCATAAAATATGCATCACATTTTTAACTTTATCAAAAACGGCTAAAACAGCGCCAAACATTTTTTTCTTCAGATTGTTCTTTATAAATATAACATCATTTTGGCATCCACTAGCAGAAGAGTAGATCTAAATAAAACAAGTTTTGTGTCAAGCTGTCGATATTTGCATCCAAATTATTTCTTCAATCGAATAAACATGAACATGAACTATGGTTTGTGTGTTACTTGCTACAAGAATGTTTCGTGCGACATTCCTCCGTGACAACAAAAATTTATGAGCCTTCTCTTCACTCTTCCGATGTTGAAAAGAGTGGAAAAACTATTGAGCATTCTTTAAAAAATATAGCATAGATTTCACTTTGAAAAGAGTAAACAATTCGCATGAAAAAAGGGGAAAAGCCTAAACCAACGGCAGTCAGCATGACACGGTGGAAGAGCACCAAGCATAGCTTTGAACTCTCCCTGCAGCCACGCAGATTAAGAAATAAATAAAACAGCAGTACAATCTTCCTCTCGTTTTTCATGTAAATACACACAGTTCATTTTTAGAGCCTTCACTACACAACCCGACAGGAGGAAAACGGATGCAGGTGCAATAACAATAGTTGAGGGGAAGTGATTGTGCCAACATCCATCAATCTACGGAGCAGAAACCACAACATAACTCTTAACTTCAAGAAAACAACAAAGGATTGTGCAGAGCTATTGGCATCCAGTCAACAATTAAAACCCCAAAAAATCATGAAAAAAAATGCTATATTGTACACTTTTGCTTAGAAACTTGGACAATGAAAACATGTAGATTTTTATTTTTAATGTACTCAAAATTGGCAAACTTGCAAAACCAGTGTTGTCTTTAAAATTTGTTTCCTTTAAAAAAAAAAATGCATGTTTTCTGACTTCCTTGCACTGTATCAGCTGACTCAGTTCTGGATAACATACGTCCTCAGTACAAAATATCGGAAGACCATCGTGATAAGTTCATCATTGTCAGCTGTTGAGACCATCAAATCAACCAACCAAAAACTTGCAGAATGTTTTAATTACCAGATCAACTTATTCCTCAAATTGGCGAGTTTATAATTCACTTCACCCGCCAAATGCGAGTGGGCAAAAAACGATGTTCTTTCTCGCGCGAGATTCCTTTCCGCATCCATGTTTTCCCACGCACCGGAAATACGATACGCAATTTGCGTGCTCGCCAGCCAGTGCATGTTCGAAATGAAACGTTCTTCGGCTTCAACTTCAAGAGTATCGCAGCCTGCACCCAAAAAGGGTAAGAGTGAAACACGAACTTTTCTACCAAAATGGAATAAAGAATTTTCGTGGCTTCTCTTCGACGACAAGGCCAACAAAATGAAGTGTTCAATCTGTTCTCGAAACTCGTCACTGATTGGCAAAACGGATTTTGGTTTGGCTGATAAAAAAACCAAGTTACCAGCCAAAGGCTGGTGGACAACATTTTTCACTTTCAGGGCTGCTCCTCCCTGATCGCTTCAATGCTCTAACAGATATTTATCAGCTTCCAACATTTTAAATTTCAAAGTATTCATGTAGCAATCAAAAAATACTTTGAAATAAAAGTGGAAGAATTGAAAACTTGAGGGCACATAAAATTTGCTAAAGCATGAGAACAGTTTACAAATAAACTTTTTGCTGTCCAATACTGCAATAGTAATAGACAAGTCCAAATCTTTCACACACAAAATTGAAAAAAGAGAGAAGACTAAATCTTTGAAAAGGACGCTCTACTGTACTAGCTGTCTCAAGCCAGTACTTAACACATTCTGAACTAAACCAGCAAGTAAATGGATTCTGCACAACTACTGGCGTCCAGTCAAAAAACATTTCATGTACATTTATATCTACTACGAAATTACATTTTTTGACAATGATATGACAAAATGTTAGTACTTTATTGGCAAATATGCAATATAAGCCAAACCAGGTTTGACATATGATTAAAAAGCTAAGCATAAAGTAACAGTTATGCATACTTCCTTGCACTGTATCAGCTGACTCAGTTCTGGATAACATACGTCCTCAGTACAAAATATCGGAAGACCATCGTGATAAGTTCATCATTGTCAGCTGTTGAGACCATCAAACCAACCAACCACAACTTCAGACTTTTTTTTAATCCCTGATCGTTTGAATGCCTATTCTATCACTTTTCGATCCTCTACACTGGTATTCATGTAGTAATCAAAATATTTTGAAATAAAATTCAAAGAATTGACTTGAGGGTGCATAAAATTTGTTATAGCATATATATATAAGAACAGTTTACGAATGAACCTTTTGCTATAACCTCCAAATCTTTAAAAAAAAAAAAAAAAATCTTTGAAAAGGGCGCTCTCTTGTACTCGCTCAGCCTCTATGGATTCTGCAAGACTACTGAAGTCCAGTCAAAAAACATTTCATGTAAATGTCTATTATGAAATGTTTATTCAAAGAAAAAAGACGTCACATACAAAAATTTCAGAACCGGTACTTTAATGGCAAATACGCAATTTTAAAACACAACCAGGTGTGACAATTTTTAAAAATAAAGTAATATTAATAAGCAACAATAATGCATACTTCTTGTTCTCAGCACACAATTATGCATATCGTCGCTGTCCGACGCTAACCGTGTAACTTCAAAATTTGACAAAAACAGATTTTTCACTGAAACCCCTTCCAGTGACCTCACAGGCCTTCTATAAATATCTTGTCAGCGACCAATGAAAATGCTCAAATTTGTCACATGATACAATGGAAATCATCGTGTATGTGGCTGGTTGTCGCTGGTTTTGACGCGATAAGCGTGTAACTGTCACGCTAATCGTGTAACTACCGGCAGCTGTCGTATCTCCCATTGTGACAACATTGCACTAACCGTGTAACTGCATTATCACGAAAATTTGGGGTGTTAATGCAACTTTTATTGTTTCACATGTTTACTCATCGGTAAAGAAGAAGAGTCAAGCGTATATCAAATGGGAATTGACATTGCAGCAGATGACATGTTTTTTGATGCTCCTGTAAAATTGCTGATTGTGTAGGTACACGGTTAGCGTCAAACAGCGACAAAATATGTCCTTGCACTGTAGCAGCTGACTCAGTTCTGGATAACATACGTCCCCAGTACAAAATATCGGAAGACCATCGTGATAAGTTCATCATTGTCAGCTGTTGAGACCATCTAGTCAATCCTTGTTGGCTGTTGTGTGCGACTAACAATCACTACAGCATTCTGGAGTCAAATTTGGTTTCTAATAAAGTTGTCACGTTCTGAGCTGGGTGATGGGTATCAAACCTGGAGCATCCTCAAAGTTCTTGTTTTGAGTAAGTTTCCGAGTTGGATCCTATGTGCAAAGTATTTGCGCAGAGCTAGGCGATTCTGTGTCGTAAGCACCTGGTAGCTTAAGGTGCTACAACGCAGAGCACCCAGATTCTCTTGTATTAACTACAGACAAGACACCCAGCTGCACAGACAGAATACTATGGGACTTGCAGTGGGACAGCCTTGAATTAACATCAGCCATCAGGCCTTTTCTTGCTGAGCTCTCAGTGGACTAAGCAGTGTATACTTATAAATATACTTATTTATAAGTTTTTACAGCAAAATTTTAATCTGAATTTAAACAGGTACTTGAGCATATCATGATATACCACCCGCGAAGCGAGTATCAATGTTGGACCTTAAATACCATTTGACCCAGCCCAGTATAGAGAAAAGAAGCAGAGGCCCCGATTTAAAAGACCTTTTATCGTATGAATGAGAGTTTCTACTATTTTCTGCATTATCTTAGCTCTACACTGTCCTCTAGCCTGATAGTTTCTGTGTTTAAATGCATGTTAACAAGTCAAATACTTTTGTCACTCACAGGCGACAGGCCCTAAATTTTTAAACATAATAAAATAGGATGACCTGACTACGGTTTTCAGCTTAATACTGTAGCCAAAATATATTGACCAACGTCACAAAACGACAAAATACTTACTGGGTTTCTGTTGGCAGTGGTCTGAGATTCTTGATAGAAGTTTTTCTGGAAAGGCGCGAGTGCACTCATGTCCCACTTGATTTTACGCAGGTTGGCGCCAGGCTGCATGCCTTTCATGGAACTTCCCCCCCAAGATCCACCGCCGCCACCACCACCACTGCGAAAGCCCCCGCTTGAATAGCCACCATACCTGGGAGAACGAATTAGAATCGTAAATAATGAATGATCAATAACCGTTCCGCAAAGGTCCCAGGGACTCCACTTACACTGTAAGTTACTGTATAGAAGGTCCTAGAGGCGGGATAGAGGGTCCCAGTGGCATTGGGAATGCTAAAAATAATGTTTAAAGACAATCTGTTAATTCAAAAAGTGGCTAAGCCATCGGTTGGCTGTGCTCTCTGGTCAGATTATCTCCCCAAGAGGAAGAAATGTGAAACTTTAATTTTTTTTAAATTTCACTGGTCCAGAAAAAGGCTTGAATCATTTTCTGTACCCCCCCCCCCCTCCTATACATTTTTGTAGCACTAACATTAGGGGAGAAGACAGGGGGGGGGGGGTTAAAAGTGATTTTTTGGCAATACAGTAGAACCTCCCTTATAACAAAGACTCCCTCCCACATAAGAACCTACTTCTCTTAGACATTGCAATTCTGTGTAACTTAAATGTAAGTATTAAAATTACCTCCCTTATAAGACCTCATTTTTGATGATTTTTTTAGGTCTTATAGGACGGTTCCACTGTATCATGATCAAGCACTGTAGCCTGTGGTTTGGAAACAAACCAATGCTTACGGTGATAAATGAAGGCCCAATTTTTTTAATTATTTTTAGAAATGCCTTCAGCCTTGTGCAACTCGCAGTCAATAGTCAATGACTCAATGGGTTAAATGTGGAGAATATTCACAGTAGAAATAAACATATATAAAGGTACAAGATATAGGATTCAATCAGTGATTCACAATGGATTTAGTGGTGAACACGTGTTCCAAGCGGCCATTGTGATTGTAGAACAGTTCGAACTGAAATGGCAGTGAATGATTCCATTCATTCTCAAGCCTTTAAAATTTAGTTACATGAAACTACAAGTACAACCTGAACTTTTCAAATTGTAAAAGATGAATCGTGTAACAAAAAATCGAGTTCATTAACCAAAGATATTAAGATTGCCATTTCCATAATCCACCGATTTCGTTCGATCACGGCCATTACCCTCAAACAACTGTCAACCGCAACGTGATTATCAGTGAAAACCGGTCCGTCAGAATCTGCTCGGTTTTATTCAATTTTCTAAGATGAAACAAACATAGCAATCAAATACTCACCCCCCTCTTTTGTCTGACCGTCCTGACGAATTATACATTCTATCTTTGTACGACATTTCTAAACTTGTTTTCAATTATTTCTTAGTTAAAATTCCTTCTCTGTAGTTCACCGTCGGTGTCTGTTGGAATGGCTGGCTGATGAATGACGCACATGCGACTTCAGAACGGAAACTGTCGCGGAAAAATATACAAATAAATTAGGTACGGTCATGCCATGTTTATAGCCAAACATATATATCATGCTTAAACAAACACGTATATAAACACAATATAACACTGATAATTAAATACTTTTTTAAACCCACAACTGATTTTTAAAGATTTCTTTGAGACATTTTTACAAGAACTATTTCGCATCGCGCATTATTAAAAAACATATCCCCAAAATCAAAGTTATATTCACTATGATTTTTTAATTTCATAAACAGTAATCTTAAAATGCACATTTACTAATGTGATTAAAACTTTAGATTTCTTTGAAATATTTGTCAAAAATGTTGCAGCTTAACAGTTCAACGTTTGTAAAAGTGGTGTTAGAGATTAAAAAATCCCATCCCTCAGACACGTGGTTTGTGGGTGGAAGAATGACGTAGGCTTGATCGCTTACCTGACAAAGGAAATTCCACATTGCGAAAGAGGGTTCGTGTGTGGGTCACATATGTAAGAACATGCGGTTAATCCACATTGAAGGCCACGATTGGACTGTGCAGTTCATTGTCATACGCCTTCGTGTTCACTGTTGGGGTTGTTTTTTCTCACACCAATTAGGCCTACTTTTAATACACGCACTAGGCCTAGTCTAACGTCATACAAAATAATATCCACAGGCAATTCAATACAAAGAATCACCACTAACGAGGGCAAAAGCACAGAGCGTAGAAAGGATGCAGTCTATAGCTTATTCTAAAACATGAGGGGAGGGGCGACAGAAGCAGAATTGGGGTGCAATCACAAATCTAAAATTATTTAAAGCTTTGTGGGTGCAACAGACCCGGTTATGCACAAAGAAAAGAACAAGGGGGCAGTATTTGAAAGGTCTCAGGTACACAGAAAAAAAAATAATCCCTTCTTCTTCCAGTAATGTCCACCTGCCGTTTATCGGCAATTATTGACATATATACAGGGGTTCAAATACGAAGATGCGCAGCACGGGATGAGATAGGGTTTGAGAAATATATTAGATAATAGAAAAGCGTTTGTTGTTTACAATGATATTGAAAGGATATGAAGAGAGTAATTTGGTTGGGTATTTATTTTATATGTTCAGATAGGTGTGAAATATTATAGATAATCATTTGTTTTAAGATGTGAAAAGATTAACTTGGCTGAGTATTTTCAACGGTCGGCTTGAAATGGGTGGGGGAGGGGTTGAGTAAATTTTAGTGAGATGCAAGATAGAAGGAGTAAGTCATGCACGACGCCCGGGCCCCACATGATGCATGCAGAAAAAGATGTTTGAGTTAACTCTCTCTCTCTCTCTCTCTCTCTCTCTCTCTCTCTCTCTCTCTCTCTCTCTTAGGCCTACACTCCACAAGTAAAATTAATTAATTATCTCTCTCTCTCTCTCTCTCTCTCTCTCTCTCTCTCTCTCTCTCTCTCTTAGGCCTACACTCCACAAGTAAAATTAATTAATCTCTCTCTCTCTCTCTCTCTCTCTCTCTCTCTCTCTCTCTCTCTCTCTCTCTCTCTCTCTCTCTCTCTCTCTCTCTCTCTTAGGCCTACACTCCACAAGTAAAATTAATTAAATCTCTCTCTCTCTCTCTCTCTCTCTCTCTCTCTCTCTCTCTCTCTCTCTCTCTCTCTCTCTCTTTCTACTTTTATATATGTATTTTGTCCAGAGGGCTGGATGTAAAAAAAGCATGTTATTGCTTACTCTATTACCCTCTATAAATAAAATTCAATCAATCAATCAATCAATCAATCTCTCTCTCTCTCTCTCTCTAACATTTTTCGTTCTGTCTATCTGTTTCTTTTCTGTTTGAGTAATAAGATATTTGTATTCGGCTTGGTTCGAGATGTAACCCAAGTGAGAAAACCATTTTGGAATAAAATCTGAGTGAAAATACGACAAGCTTTCAAGAACACTGTCCATAAGAAGAGGCAACGCCTACTAGGATGTCAATCTAATCTTCACCACGATAAGCTTCTTCAAACAATTTGAAAGGTATGACAGGCGATTGAACCGTAATAAATTCATAACTGATAACTCTCTCTCTCTCTCTCTGAGTCTCTCTCTCTCTCTCTCTCTCTCTCTCTCTCTCTCTCTCTCTCTCTCTCTCTCTCTCCCCCCCCCCTCTCTCTCTCTCTCTCTCTAACCATCCGCCTTCATCATGTTCAGGCTGTTGAAGATTCTGCTGATGCATCTGCGCCCCCTCCCCCTCCCCCCTCTCTCTCTGAGTCTCTCTCTCTAGAAAAAAATTATGTAAATTCTTATACACCCATGCGCACGCACACACACATGCACACTCACACACACACACGTGTGCTTGAGAGAGAGACTACCTACAAGGACATGACAATCCCATCAGTCTACCTACCACCTTCCTTCCTGCGCAAGACCAGCTACAGGAACTCCGCTTTCTTTCCATACACCATCAGTGAGTGGAACTCCCTTCCATCTGAGGCCGTAACCCCCACCTTCTCCTCCAGGGCTCTCACCCCCATCTCCACCTACCACCCCCATCTCCACCTACCACCCCCCTCCCCCCACCCCCATCTAATCCTGTAATCTTATCTAGCCCACGACCCCCATTCACCCCACCCCCACCCCCCACCCCGAAGTCCTGTCCCCAATCCATCTTCACTGAAACCGATAGTGCTCACTAAACTGGAGTCCCCCTGTTTCTACCACACAGGGGTGGGGGTGGGGAGACACCCTTGACACCCCCGGGGGAACACCCGCCTCTACTCCAAGATGTACCTTATGCAGTAGAACCTCCCTTATAAATATAATATAATATAAGACCTTCAGGAATCATCCAAAATGAAGTCTTATAAGGGATGGCTCTTACAAGGGAGGTAATTTTAATGCAAGTTTACAAATAATAATAATAATAACAGTACATTTATATAGCGCTTTACCTCAGATGAGCCCAAAGCGCTTTACAATCAATTATTCATCAACAGATAACAAAAAACAAGATTCAAGAGTGACACCAACCACCAACAGCGCATATGCAAAGCAACTCTCTCTCTCTCTCTTTAACACACACGCACGCACGCACACGCACACACACACACACACACACACACACACACACACGCACACACACACACACAAAGAAGAGCAATGTCTCAGAGAAGTAGGTCTTATGTGGATGGGAGTCTTATAATCGGAGGTCTTATAAGGGAGGCTCTTCTTCTACTTCGATGATCACTCAGTCTCCTGTCATATGAGTGCAGATGCGTTATGCTGCCGTTATGCGCCTAACTAAGAATTAGGCCCAGCATGTCCGTCTTCAGCTAATTTTGTTTGTAAGCATTTCTAGAAAAAAAGGCAGGTGATTGGACCAGAAAGGCAGAAAGATAGTACTAGATCATATAGAGATGACAGTAAGCAAAGGGAAAAGGCAGAGTCAAAGAGAGTGACAGATTAGAGGAAGTTGCAAGCAAATAACTTCTGTAAGGTGGGGGAGCTATTTGTATGAAGCTCACACACACACACACACACACACAGGTATCCCCTCTGGGGAGTGGATAGACAAACAGGGAGGTAAATGCAGTGATCCTGGTGATCCTGATCAACAGGTGTTGATCCTGTTAGACTGTTTTCGTTATTTCTAAGGCTTACAAACTTGTACAAGTTAAAAGAATACTAGTAATATATGTAAGGAGGAGGAGGAGTCCCACCTGGAGAAGACAGTGATGTGAAGAGTCTGTGTGATGTATTTTGTAAGAAAGTAAAGTAATGTGATGTGAAGAGTTCTGTGTGATGTATTTTGTAAGACTAAGAAAATAAAGTAATGTAATGTGAAGAGTTCTGTGTGATGTATTTTGTAAGAAAGTAAAGTAATGTGATGTGAAGAGTTCTGTGTGATGCATTTTGTAAGAGAGTAAAGTAATGTGATGTGAAGAGTTCTGTGTGATGTATTTTGTAAGAAAGTAAAGTAATGTGATGTGAAGAGTTCTGTGTGATGTATTTTGTAAGAGAGTAAAGTAATGTGATGTGAAGAGTTCTGTGTGATGTATTTTGTAAGAGAGTAAAGTAATGTGATGTGAAGAGTTCTGTGTGATGTATTTTGTAAGAAAGTAAAGTAATGTGATGTGAAGAGTTCTGTGTGATGTATTTTGTAAGAAAGTAAAGTAATGTGATGTGAAGAGTTCTGTGTGATGCATTTTGTAAGAGAGTAAAGTAATGTGATGTGAAGAGTTCTGTGTGATGTATTTTGTAAGAAAGTAAAGTAATGTGATGTGAAGAGTTCTGTGTGATGTATTTTGTAAGAGAGTAAAGTAATGTGATGTGAAGAGTTCTGTGTGATGTATTTTGTAAGAGAGTAAAGTAATGTGATGTGAAGAGTTCTGTGTGATGTATTTTGTAAGAGAGTAAAGTAATGTGATGTGAAAAGTTCTGTGTGATGTATTTTGTAAGAAAGTAAAGTAATGTGATGTGAAGAGTTCTGTGTGATGTATTTTGTAAGAGAGTAAAGTAATGTGATGTGAAGAGTTCTGTGTGATGTATTTTGTAAGAGAGTAAAGTAATGTGATGTGAAGAGTTCTGTGTGATGCATTTTGTAAGAGAGTAAAGTAATGTGATGTGAAGAATTCTATGTGATGTATTTTGTAAGAGAGTAAAGTAATGTGATGTGAAAAGTTCTGTGTGATGTATTTTGTAAGAGAGTAAAGTAATGTGATGTGAAGAGTTCTGTGTGATGTATTTTGTAAGAGAGTAAAGTAATGTAATGTGAAGAATTCTGTGTGATGTATTTTGTAAGAGAGTAAAGTAATGTGATGTGAAGAGTTCTGTGTGATGTATTTTGTAAGAAAGTAAAGTAATGTGATGTGAAGAGTTCTGTGTGATGTATTTTGTAAGAGAGTAAAGTAATGTGATGTGAAGAGCTCTGTGTGATGTATTTTGTAAGAGAGTAAAGTAATGTGATGTGAAGAGTTCTGTGTGATGTATTTTGTAAGAGAGTAAAGTAATGTGATGTGAAGAGTTCTGTGTGATGTATTTTGTAAGAGAGTAAAGTAATGTGATGTGAAGAATTCTGTGTGATGTATTTTGTAAGAGAGTAAAGTAATGTGATGTGAAAAGTTCTGTGTGGTGTATTTTGTAAGAGAGTAAAGCAATGTAACGTGAAGAGTTTTGTGTGATGTATTTTGTAAGAGAGTAAAGTAATGTGATGTGAAGAATTCTGTGTGATGTATTTTGTAAGAGTGTAAAGTAATTTATTTGTGAAGAGTTCTGTGTGATGTATTTTGTAAGAGAGTAAAGTAATGTGATGTGAAGAGTTCTGTGTGATGTATTTTGTAAGAGAGTAAAGTAATGTGATGTGAAGAGCTCTGTGTGATGTATTTTGTAAGAGAGTAAAGTAATGTGATGTGAAGAGTTCTGTGTGATGCATTTTGTAAGAAAGTAAAGTAATGTGATGTGAAGAGTTCTGTGTGATGCATTTTGTAAGAGAGTAAAGTAATGTGATGTGAAGAGTTCTGTGTGATGTATTTTGTAAGAAAGTAAAGTAATGTGATGTGAAGAGTTCTGTGTGATGTATTTTGTAAGAGAGTAAAGTAATGTGATGTGAAGAGTTCTGTGTGATGCATTTTGTAAGAAAGTAAAGTAATGTGATGTGAAGAGTTCTGTGTGATGTATTTTGTAAGAGAGTAAAGTAATGTGATGTGAAGAGCTCTGTGTGATGTATTTTGTAAGAGAGTAAAGTAATGTGATGTGAAGAGTTCTGTGTGATGTATTTTGTAAGAGAGTAAAGTAATGTGATGTGAAGAGTTCTGTGTGATGTATTTTGTAAGAGAGTAAAGTAATGTGATGTGAAGAATTCTGTGTGATGTATTTTGTAAGAGAGTAAAGTAATGTGATGTGAAAAGTTCTGTGTGGTGTATTTTGTAAGAGAGTAAAGCAATGTAACGTGAAGAGTTTTGTGTGATGTATTTTGTAAGAGAGTAAAGTAATGTGATGTGAAGAATTCTGTGTGATGTATTTTGTAAGAGAGTAAAGTAATTTAATGTGAAGAGTTCTGTGTGATGTATTTTGTAAGAGAGTAAAGTAATGTGATGTGAAAAGTTCTGTGTGGTGTATTTTGTAAGAGAGTAAAGCAATGTAACGTGAAGAGTTCTGTGTGATGTATTTTGTAAGAGAGTAAAGTAATGTGATGTGAAGAATTCTGTGTGATGTATTTTGTAAGAGTGTAAAGTAATTTATTTGTGAAGAGTTCTGTGTGATGTATTTTGTAAGAGAGTAAAGTAATGTGATGTGAAGAGTTCTGTGTGATGTATTTTGTAAGAGAGTAAAGTAATGTAATGTGAAGAGTTCTGTGTGATGTATTTTGTAAGAGAGTAAAGTAATGTAATGTGAAGAGTTCTATGTGATGTATTTTGTAAGAAAGTAAAGTAATGTGATGTGAAGAATTCTATGTGATGTATTTTGTAAGAAAATAAAGTAATGTGATGTGAAGAATTCTATGTGATGTATTTTGTAAGAAAGTAAAGTAATGTGATGTGAAAAAACAACCCAAAAACCTTGTACAAGTTGTAGTAGTAAGTAGCTCATTTAGTATTTGGTATATATTCTAGTCACAGAGACTTATCTCTATGAAATTTGGGCTGCTCTCCCCTGGAGAGTGCGTCGCTGCAAGTGCAGCGCCTACCCAATTTAAAAAATTAAAAAAATTGGGGGTGGGGGGCAGGGTGAGAAGGGGGGGGGGGGGACACTTGGAAAACCTAGCTATCAATTTGGCCATACCAGGCAGCGGGAGTTCTCCCTGCTCTTACCGACTTTCAACTGCCGTGGGATTTTTACGTGCGTAAAGTGCACGGGTCAGACTACCTTTAAGTCCCCATCCGAAGGACTGGACGTTCAGTTCGCTTTTCCTGTCAAACTAGAAAGAAAGGGCGAGGCCGGGATTCGAACCTGGGTCACTCACGCTGCAGTCGCGCATTACACTTGGCAGGCGAATGTCTTAACCACTCTGCCACCTTACTCCCTACTCTGCCACAGGTCTACTCATACTGTTTTCCTTACGTAACTTGTATATATCATGCTTGTTGGAATGTCTCAATGTTTGTCTGGTTTTATATGGGGGACAACTCTGTTTTGCGTTTTATACAGGACAGTTGATTGTGTGTCCATTGTTGGGTGATATTGTGATTCTTTTGCTGCCAGGACAGTGGAGTAATCTTCACACGAAATTCATGTTATCCAGTTTGTGTTAAGAGTCCTTCACTGTATCTCTTTAACCCTTTCACTGCCAAAGTCACATTATAGCACCACAGTGATTTAACACCTAAAAGGCATCAAATTGGGGTCTATTATCCAAAGACCCTATTGTCTTAGTTTTGGGAAGTAAGGATAGACCTTATTTTATATCTGTCACAGAAGAATCCACAATACTACAGATGGATATTGTTCTCTATCCAGGTAAATTTAACGGAAATGTTTTGTTGAAATATGGTTGGCAGTGAAAGGGTTAACGTTTGTTTCTTTCTCTGTTTTCCAGTAGAGGGCGCCAGCCTTCACAGCCATGGCCTGGTTCACAAAGCAAGCAGCGAAAGGGACACAACTCGCCGTGCTGTTCAGCATCAGGCAGACCAGAGTACCCTCCCTTCCTGCAAACCTCTCCCCCATACTCCTGCGCTCTTCCTGTCACAGACGGATGGAATCCTCCAGCTCGTCTTCTTCTCCTTCGCAGTCCGTTCCCCTCCCAGCGAGCGATTCTACTACTACTGCTACTAGCGCAGACTTCAGGACAATCTACACGTTTCGCTTCATCGTCCACACCCGGGTTCTCTCCCGCCTGAAAATCTACCAGACGTTGTTGACGCTGGGAGCCCTACCCCCTGCGGTGGTTCTGCACAACGGCGGGGTGCTCTCCGCCCCGGGTCTGGCTTCCTTCTTCGGCGTGGCATCATTGGCGACGGTCATGCTGTACGTCATGAGCAACTGGTTCCGCCGCGTGGTGGGCATGATCAGCCTCAACGACAAGGAAGGCGTGGTTCGCATTTCTCACCTGACGTTCTGGGGCCGGCGGCACAATGCCGATTTTGAATTGTCCAGCATCGTGCCTTTGTCGGACATGTCAGTGAAAGCTAGCGACGTTTATCAAGTGGTCAATTTCTACGACCAGCCCGTCAAATTCTATTGGTTCTTCCGTCACGCCAAAAACGCTGACCTGGAGGGTATTGAGAGAGTGTTTGGACGATTTTTTTAAGGTGTGTTGTTCAGAAGCCGATTGGATGAATGTTCTTGCTCTATTGCGAGGTAAACTATAGCAGACTTCATCAAGAACTATGAATTATATTAAACATGGTTTTCAGTTGCCCTGTGTCGCTGCTGGAAAAAGGATTAAAAAATAAATCTGAAATGTTGCGAATATGTGAAACCTGTTGTTCTTTTACACTGATGAACATGGGTTTATAGATATGGCGGTGTAGAGTGGCACAGAGGTTTCGCGTTTGCCTCATGTCGAGTAAACCCGAGTTCGAAGCTGGGTACAGGGGATTTTTTCCTCTCACTCTGCACTAGGCCTTGCGGTCTGAATGTGGAGTCTTTTGGATGAGATGATAAACCGAGGTCCCATGTGCCCATGCACTTAGCACATGTTAAACCCAGTGGCAACAAAAAAGTTGTCATTTGGTCAAAATTTACCCCCCTGCCTTTCCTTCCTCATCAGTCACACAAAACTCGCATGCAAAAAAGATATTAAAAAATTGGGTGGCACGCCTCTGGCTGCAGGTGGGAGCAACCCGAATTTCACAGAAACGCCTCTGTGACTATAAAGTACCTATTACCCAATACCTAATACCTAAAAAAAATCTTACTTTCAACCGTAATATTATAACAGTACACTTAACAGTTTTTGTCTCAGTGTTTTTGTAACTAAAAACATATGAACTCTTTATTCAGATTAGTTAATGAAGTTCGGAGGCGTGTTTTGGTATGACCAGTAGTACTTCGTCTTCTTCTGCATTCCCAGGCCATAAGGCCACAACGACAGTGATGTACCGAGGATCGAAAAGTGATCGGACAAACTGTCCTGAGACAAGAGAAATCTATCAATTTGCCTTGCCTATAGGACATTGTCATAACTCTTTGCAGAAAGCAATAGGACAAAGCGTGCCAGAGTTCAAAATTTAATCAGACATTTGTCCTGACAGGAAAGAATATTACATTTTCTATTTTAGTAGGTCAGTGTTCTATGACCGGGGCCTCGGGACATCACTGCAATGGGTACAATATGAATTTTTACTTGGCTGGTCTCCTTTCTGCATTCAGCCAACAGATTCCAATTTGGGAAAAAGCTCTAGAGGAGAAAATCATTTGGAGGATGTTTTGGGGGAAAAGACAAAAGAATGGGGGGAGGGGGTGTGCAATAGAACATTCCTGATTAAAATTTCGAGTAAATTTCTGTCATTCAAAAATCAAATGTTAAACTTTTCGTTAATATTTATTGAGAGTCTGTGTTTCACCTGACTTTCAATAAACTGAAATGAAATGGAGTGGTCTTTCTTGGAGGACAGTATTATTTATTAAATCTTCTAACGCCATGTATTTTCTGACGTTCTTGGTTGTCCGTTGCATCTCAACCGACAAGAGGGGAGTAACTATTTTTTCGAGTGTGCATGCGTTGCTTTAATGGAAAAACCACTGACATGAGCAGAGCTTCAGATTGTCGGTGCGTCCGCGTCATTGACCCGTTCTCTTTAACCCTTTCACCGCCAATGTCGCATGTATGCACCACAATGGTTAAACACCATATGTCACTAAAAGGCATCAAACCAGGACCTGTCATTCAAAGACCCTATTTTCTCAATTTTGGGAGGTAATGTTAGGCCTAATGTTATGCATGTTACAGAAGAATTCCCAATATTCCTGACAATTTTTTTCCTCTACCCAAATCAAATGTAATGGTATGTTTTGGCTGAAACATGGCTAAAAGGGTTAATATGTGATGCGCCCTTTCCATGAGAATTCTGTTTGGGCTTTTTCCAAAGGTGTCTTGCTAGCCTCTAGTCGTTTTGCTAGATCAACTGTCTTTATTTTCTACACAGACACACGTGCGCACCCACAAAAATCATTACACCACATAAGTGGCCCCTCATTTTGAAAATTGACCCCTCATTTTGTGCAGCTATGGGTCATATGACCCATGAAGTCTGAAAACAATCCGAATCTCTGCATAAGCTCCAAAAAAATACATATAAAACGCTCGGCAGGGTACTTGGCAGTGAATGTCTTTGCATTTGGTGGGAGTGTAGAGTGATGTACTGGCGAATGTATTCGCCCCTGGTGCTAGAAGAGTTAATAGTATAAACGTGCCAGTGTTGGTTTTGTTTTAATGCTGTCTGATATCATGGGACTGTACACAATGAAATAATGATAGCTGTCATTTATGTTGAAGTGGGTTTTGGAGGCTTACATTATATTCCATATTTCTGTTCTTCGGCAAAGAAGTACTGACACAACGCACACAGGCACAACAGTATAGAAAAAACCCTGTATAGACTAAACAATATTTATTGGTATTTTTTTAAAATATTAAACATTTTTATTCGGTTTGTTCATTTAAATATACATAACCAAAGAAAAACAAACAAATATATAACATACATACATACATACCCACATACATAATACACACATACATAAACAAACATATATATATCAGACTAAGAAAAAAAATGAAATCAACACCTAAATCGAAAAGGAAATACTTTAAGAAACGCGGGTATTAATATAAACTATGAGTATGATGCCAGTACATGTACCGAAACACAAAACAAAAAAGTAGATTACAAAATCACAGAAAACACCCAACAACAAGTCCCTTGGAAAAAACAAACAAACAAAAACCAACCTATAAGGCCTCTGTTTTACACATCAGAGTAAGCATCCGTTACAGTTATTTACCTTGTACCTAAAAAAAATAAGGGGTTGGTATTTTAGTATTTGGTATATTCTACTAAAACTTGAATTTCTAGTCGTAGAGATTTATCATTTATCTCAGTGAAATTCAAGTTGCCCCCAACTGGAGAGCGTGTCACCCATTTTGTATTTTTATTTCTTGTGGGGATGGGGTGAGGAGGGGGAGGGGAGCGGACATGGCAAACCTAGCTATTAGGTCATACCAGGCAGCGGGATTTCCCCCTGCTCGTATCAACTTTTAGCTGCATGGATTGTGAGACCTGAACAAGCCGGGGTGTAGCTGCGAATTGGGATTCGGAATGAGCGGCGTGGGAGCTACGCCACTGTATGACTCAGAAGATGTATGACTCATCCCACGCCGTGGGATGCTGTTTACTGTATGCTGCGTAAAGCGCACAGGTCATACTAGCTTTAAAGTCCCCATGATGATTTTCCCGTCGAACTAGAAAGAAAAGGCGAGGCCGGGGTTCGAACCCGGGTCTCTCATGCATTGAAATTGGCAGGCGAATGTGTTAACCACTCTGCCACCTTCCTTTGCACAGTGCACACAGTGGAACCTCCCTTATAAGACCTCCCATTATAAGACTCCCTCCCACATAAGACCTACTTCTCTGAGACATTGCCCTTCTTTGTAAGTATTAAAATTACCTCCCTTATAAGACCCCTCCCCTATAAGACCTCATTTTGGATGATTGTTGAAGGTCTTATAAGGGAGGTTCCACTGTACTTTCAATCCCCCAAAATATGGTACAGTGGAACCTCTTATAAGGGAGGGGTCTTATAAGGGAGGTAATTTTAAAACTTACAAAGAAGGGCAATGTCTCAAACAAGTAGGTCTTATATGGGAGGGAGTCTTATAATGGGAGGTCTTATAAGGGAGGTAATTTTAAAACTTACAAAGAAGGGCAATGTCTCAAAGAAGTAGGTCTTATATGGGAGGGAGTCTTATAATGGGAGGTCTTATAAGGGAAGGGTCGTGAAAGGGAGGGGATTTTAATACTTACAAAGAAGGGCAATGTCTCAAAGAAGTAGGTCTTATATGGGAGGGAGTCTTATAATGGGAGGTCTTATTAGGGAGGGGTCTCTTTTAGGGAGGTGATTTTAAAACTTACAAAGAAGGGCAATGTCTCAAAGAAGTAGGTCTTATGTGGGAGGGAGTCTTATAATCTTATAAGGGAGGCAATTTTAAAACTTACAAAGAAGGGCAAAAGAAGTAGGTGGTACTTCCATGGGAGGTCTTATAAGGGAGGTGTACTTTCAATCCCCAAAAATATGGTACTTCCAATCACAGACTTCAAGATCCTGAGTGCAGTAAGGCTTTTATTGTATTGTATTGATAGTTTTTTTAATTATTTTTTTGAATTTGTTTGTGGGCTCTAGGAATCCATTTCCAGATAATTAAAAGTACATTTTGGGCTTCAATTCTTCTAGCACCATGTATTTGTTGACATTCTTGGTTGTCCGTTGCAGCTCAACCGACAAGAGGGGGTAACAATGTTTTTTTGGGGAAGCGCATGTGTTGCTTTAACTGAAAAATCACTGACATAAGCTCTACACAATAGGCCAAACACATGGCAGGGTGCTTGGCAGTGACTGTCTTTGCACTTGGTGGGAGTGTAGAGTGATGTACTGGGCGAATGTATTCGCCCATGATGCTGGAAGAGTTAAAAAGTGATGTTATTTTTTTTGTATGTACAGTGTAGAGTGGCACAGTGGTATCGCGTTCGCCTCGTGTCAAGCAAACCTGTGTTCGAACCTGGGTACAGGGGATTCTTCCTCTCACTTTGCACTAGACCTTACGGCTTTCGAATGAGACGATAAACCAAGGTCCTGTGTGCCCATGCACTTAGCATACGTTAAACCCAGTGTCAACGAAAAAGTTGTCATTTGGTCAAAATTTACCCCCCCACCTTCCCCCATTTGTCGTCATCAGTCACTCAAAAATCGCATGCAATTTATTATTTTTCAGTTGGGGTGGCGCGCCTCCGGCTGCGACACGCTCTCCATGTGGGAGCAACCCGAATTTCATAGACACGCCTCTGTGACTATAAAGTACCTAATACAAGCAATGTGTACATACAATTTCAGTGATGTCCCGAGGCCCGGTTCATAGGACAATATTCCTAATCTAAAAATGTCCTATTCTTTACCCCCATGTCAGGACAACTGTCAGGGCTCCCAGGGACCCCCATTTGGGGGTCTATGAAGTATAAAATTCTAACCCTCAGAATGTGCAGGGGGTCCCAGGGATGCACTAGAAAAAAATCTTTTTAGCATTCGCAATGCCACTGGGACCCTCTATCCCGCCTCTAGGACCCTCTATGCTGTAAGTGAAGGAGTCCCTGGGACCCCTTGTTTTGCGGGACGATTGGGAGCCCTGACTGTCCTAACAAAACTGACGGACTTTGTCCTTCTAATTACTGCAAGAGAAAGGACATTTGATTCATTGATTTTTCTATGACAGAACAGTTTGTCCCATCTCTTTTCCATCCAATCCTCGGTGCTTCCCTGCAATTTATATATCATTTTTTAATATTTCTATCACAGGTAGCAGGGCTCCCAGTCGTCCCACAAAACAAGGGGTCCCAGGGACCCCTTCACTTACAGTATAGAGGGTCCTAGAGGCGGGATAGAGGGTCCCGGTGGCATTGCGAATGCTAAAAAGAATTTTTCTAGTGCGTCCCTGGAACATTCTTTTAGAGGGTCCTTTAGAATTTTAGGTTAGGTTAGGCTAGGTGCATTAAAGTCAGTGCCTGAGTCACAGAGGCGTCTCTGTGAAATTCGGGTTGCTCCCACCTGGAGAGCGCGTCGCAGCCATTTGTGTTTTTTTGCATGCATTTTTTGTGACTGATGAGGAAGGAAGGGAGGGGGGTAATTTTTAACCAAATGACAGCTTTTTCGCTGCCACTGGGTTTAACGTGTGCTAAGTGCATGAGCACACGGGGCCTCGGTTTATCGTCTCATCCGAAAGACTCCACGTTCAGACCGCAAGGCCTAGTGCAAAGTGAGAGGAAAAATCCCCTGTACCCAGGTTCGAACTCGGGTTTACTTGACACGAAGCGAACGCGCTACCACTGTGCCACGCTACACTACTTCATAGACCCCCAAATGGGGGTCCCTGGGTAGAGACTCATGGATGGGGCAGGGTCGTCCAGCTCCCTGTATGGAGGCACGAGGCATCCACCCACTGCCCCGGATGATCGAACAATGAGTGATGTTGTAGTTTCTGACATCCGTGGTTCGTGCGAAAGTGACTCAGCATACAGGCTCTCCATGGGACAGGGAGAGTGGTTGTCACTGTTGTTGTTGTTGTTGTTGTCATACCCTGACTTGAAGACTCCAGGGATCATCCCAATAGCAAGAGACAAGAGAAATCAATGTCCTGACTTTTGCTAAAAAGCAATAAGACAAAGCGTGCCATTTTTTCAAAATTCAGACATTAATTTTGTCCTGACAGGGGAGAACACAATATGACATTTCCAATTTTAATAGGTCAATGGCCTATGACCGGGGCCTCGGGACATCACTGCACTTGAACACTATGGTACAAGTGCGTCAGCTACGGATGAGAACATTACGTGTGTGACCGTTTTTGATTACCTCGCCACGTGGGCAGCCACACTCCGCCTTCGGGTGAGTGGTTGTCATTACAAATGGAAGAGCTGTTACAGTGATCATGAGCGTGTCTTAAGCAGTTAACACGCCCTTGGTGCGTTCGGGTCAAAGTCATGGGGATCAGTATGTTCTGGGGAGCTGTCGATGGACGAACGTGGTGGTGGCGCCTTCGGAGGAGGACCTCACTCACGTTGACGTCAGTAGGGGGCTTAATATGAGACGATAAAGCCGAGGCCCCGTGTGCCCATGCGCTTAGCACACGTTAATCCCAGTCGCAACGAAAAAGTTGTCATTTGGTTAAAATGTCCCTGTTAGTCCTATTTCTTTCTTAACAAAATGACCGATGTCCACAACATTTTTAGCAAATCGGTTTATTGATCAAATTGGATGTTTCAAAGCAAACAGAAAATAAAGCATAAATGAATGTGGCTATAAAATAAAATTAAAAATTTGGCCCAAAAAACCCAGTCATGCAATCAATTGCTAGGTGTAGTGATAAATCTATAGTATATTCCTCTTACAGACCTGTTTACTCTACTCTTTTCGAGTACGTAGTATTCTACTCAATTTGGACCTCTACTACTCTTCAAAATTGAAAATAATGCTCTTTGATTCTTGATTACTACTCATTTTTAGTTATCATTATTTGATGGTTTAATGAATAAAACTACACATTTTGCACCCAAACTACTCATTTCAGCTATCCAGACTACTCAAGACTTGTGTAGGGGGTAAACAGGTCTGATCTTATGAAATATTTAGCAAATTGTTTACGGATCCATACACAAGCATTTTAAGCTAGGGGAAGACGGGGTAAAAAGCGCATGGGCGGGTAAGAAGCCCACCCCAATTATCTCATGAAATAAAGAAAATTTCAGTCAAATTTGCCCATGAGACGAATGCTAGACATTAACGCTCGTCTCATGGGCAAAATGAGACTGAAATTTGCTTCATTTCATGAGATAATTGGGGTGGGCTTCTTACCCGCCCATGCGCTTTTTACCCCGTCTTCCCCTAATCTTTTCGAACGGAAGAAGTAATTCGTTAGAGATAGAAGAAAAGTTTCTCCTACAAGACAACAATAATGGCCGTTGTAAAGGTATTGGTATCCTGCAGTCTTTGGGTTCTGGTGAAGCAGCACATTTTCTTTTTAAAGGGGCAGCCTGACGAATGCGTTTTTGCAAGAAACACGTTGAGATCACCAGGAAAACACCCTTTACAGAGATCGCAACACTCACTTAACTCTGGTTTCCTAGAAATCAAATCGGCGATTCCTCCTTGGCGGAGGTGCTGGAAGTCAAATTATTTCAGTGAAAGAGAAGGCGTGTGACCTCTCTTTTGTAATGGCCGCCTGAGTTTAGACCAAATTGTTTGCACGAACTTTTCGCAATATAAGCCTTTTTTCCATTTTATACAGTTTACCTAGAGGAGTTTCGCTCACAACAAAGGAAATAGCTTCAAGGTGGGTTTTTTATTGCACTACAAAAAAGAAAGAAAAAAAAATCTTCAACCACAATGGGATTGACCTCCAACCGCCCCATCCAAAATGGCTTCTCTTCCCGGCATCTCCGCCAAGGAGGAATCGCTGTTTTGACGGTTTGATTTCTAGGAAACCAGAGCAAAGTGAGTGTTCCTATCATTGAAAAGGTTGTTTTTCTGGTGATCACGACGTGTTTCTTGCAAAAACGCATCCGTCAGGGTGCACCTTTAAGATCTTAAAACATCCAGTCTTCTTCTTTCTTCTTCTCGAACATCTCAGACGGGCATCTTAGTATCCAGCATGAAGGAGGCAGCACGTTGCAGGTCCTCCAGTTTTCCGTAGAGTTTCTGAGGCACAGGGTCTGGCCAGGTCCTCTCTCTGGGCTGTGGGAACAGTGGGCACGACTGCAGTATGTGGCCACTTGTCGTGTTGTCCGTGCCGCAGGGGCACTTTTCTGATTCACCAATGCGAAGTTTGGTGAACAGGTGGTGCTTCAGACGGTTGTGACCTGTCCTGAGTCTGAAAACACAGACCTGTTCGTGGCGGGTTAGCGGGTCAGTCTTATTGAATTTTGGGTGTTGGTGTACCAACTTCTTCTGCTGCTTGGCCTTGATGGTAGTTTTGACCTCTGAGAAGCTGGTGGACCTGTCCAGCTGTTCTTTTTGTGTTGCCCTCCTTCGCCAGGGAATAATCCGCTGTTTCGAAACATCCAGTCTAACAGCAGCTGACCCACTGAATGTTATATGATTGTTGTAACACAAAGCCTGACTTTTAACAGGAATTGTTAGGGAAAAAAATAAGGGGAGTAATTTGATGGTGTGTGGGAGTGATCCCGCCTAATTAAATCGGTCAAACAGGGGAAGTTACTCTACCATCAGCTCTCGCCTCGTGTGTTTGAGCTGGCATACAGCACTTAGAACACCGTGCGTCATTCTACAAAATTATGTAATTCATATTTTTACGTCACATTTGGCAAGATTTATCAGTTTGTGGTCACTAGCCATCCATAATTTTTCTTTCATTTGCAATTCGCTGACTCGCATCCTTCGGTTTCAAGCTTCGACGCCATTGTTGCATTGTTGCTATGGTGTTTGACCGAGTAATTTTCACGAAGTGCTCTCTCCTAGTTTCCCCCCCGAAAATCGTCTGTTAGCCTGTAGCCTTTGCTTCAGCCGTTATCAGTTTAAACACGCATCTCGTGAACCAGTGGGTAGAATGGCTTCAACATTTGTGTGTGTGGTAGGCCCTACTGTAACATGGCGAGTAATGAAATAAATGCTTGCAATACATTAAGAAGAAAAAGAAGCAGAAACATGGTCATTTTAGACAAAATGTGCACATAAGGACACACAGTGCGCGAGAGGACTTAACACACGCCCCATAATAAGATCGAACACCGTTGTTTCACAGAATACGTGGTTTATTTTTTAATAAGCTTCAGAGAAGAAAACAAAAGCGCCCGAATTAAATATGGCACAAAAAACAACAATCTCTGGATTGAATTCAATAGTGAAGGAACTGAATTTGCGATCATGTGAATCTGATAAATGATGGCAATATTATATAATTTTAAAAAAAGACATATCAGTACTACTTGGGATACTTATTACAAGATTTCTAGATGAAATTGAATAGTGAATGAAGTGAATCTGCGACCATGTAAATTAGATAAGATGGTACGGCAATGGCATATATTAAAAAAACAAAAACGGAAATGATATATCAGCATCTTCTTCTTCTTCTTCTTGTTCTTGTTCTTCTTCTTGTTCTTCTTCTTGTTCTTCTTCTTGTTCTTCTTCTTCTTCTTCTTCTTCTGCTTCTTCTTCTTCTTGTTCTTCTTCTTCTTCTTCTTCTTCTTCTTCTTCTTCTTCTTCTTCTTCTTCTTCTTCTTCTTCTTCTCCTTCTTCTTCTTCTTCTTCTCCTTCTTCTTCTTCTTCTTCTTCTTCTTCTTCTTCTTCTTCTTCTTCTTCTTCTTCTTCTTCTTCTTCTCCTTCTTCTTCTTCTCCTTCTTCTTCTTCTTCTGTGTTCCCAGCCATATCAGATGCTCAGTCCGGTTTGGTTGATGAAGGCCGCGGTCAACAGCAGCGCCTCAGCAGGACCCCACAGCTTGTCACGGAGTGCCACAGGCCTGGGCCAGATCTCACATCTCAGGGTGTCGAAGGTAGGGCAGTCCTGCAGAATGTGGTCTGGTGTCTGTAATCCTGTGCCACACGGACATTCATCCGTGTGGGAGATCTTCAGACGGTACAGATGGGAGAGGAGCCGACAGTGCCCAGTTCTTAGTCTGAAGATGGCGACCTGCTGGGCACGGTCCAGCTGGTGGATGCTGTCCTCTCCAGAGTCAAGCTGCAGACGCTCCCTCCATTTTGTTATATCAGAATAAAATTTAACATTTTTACTTACTCTTTGGGATACTTATTACAAGATGTCTAGATGGAATTGAACAGTGAATGAACTGAATTTGCGATCATGTGAATGAGATAAGGTGTCAGCAATGCCACATACTTTAAACAAAAAAACAATAATAAAAAATTTAAAAAAAGGAAAAGATATATCACTATAAAAAAAATTTTTAAAACATGTCTTACTCCTTGGGATACTTGTTACAAGCTTAACAGACAATATAGAAACATTCTTATGAAAAGATGCAATAAATCTTTTTTTTAAAATAATCATCAACATAAATAAGGACTGGAAAAAAACACCCAGGGATTAATTAAGAGTACACATAAAAAAACTACTGTACCCCTTTCATTTCATCACACACGTTTCAAAGATTCCAATCATAAACGACAGATACGTATTATACATTATATTTGATCCCTTACATACACAAGAACAAATACGCCTACATGTAACAGGCCTAGTTTCTTAAAGCCGCCTCAGACTATTTGACTGGCTGTGACCTTTTTACAATTCCCCCTTTGTTTTCACAGAAATCTTCTTCTTCTTCGTTCGCTCAGACAGATTCCTGTCATATGAGCGTAGATGCGTCATGCTGCCGTTATGCGCCTAACTAAGAAATAGTTAGGCCCAGCATGTCCGACTTCGGCTGAGGAAATCTTTGTAAGAATTTATAGAGAAAAAAGGCAGGAGAATGGACCAGTAAGGCAGAAAGATATAGCAGATGACAGCAAGCAAAGGGAAAAGGCAAGAGTCAAAGAGTGACGGGTTAGAGGAAGTTACAAGCACAGAATTCCATAAGGTGGGGAAACTATTTGTACAGAAATGACACGTGCCAAATTTTGGCCGATTGAACATTTTCCGATCGAACAGAAGGAATTCAGTTGGCGAGTGTCACCATTTTCTTCCAACTCACTCAGGCAGTTGTGGGGAAAACGATGCCTGCTGATAGTGTTGAGGCGTCTTTTAGGCACAGATTAATCCAAAGTCTAATCAGTGCACAGTTTGGTTTAAATAGAATTTGTTATTCACCAACAACACATATAACATTTTTATCCAAAGAAGCATAATGGCAACAACAAGCTTGAAGTTTATAATGTGCCTACTTTTACAAATGTAATGTAATATTATGGCAGCTGGCAAATACAACGCAGAAGTACCGTCATGCTTAACTTGAATAAATTGAAAAACAAATCAGTTTCCAGGATTATCAAGGAAAATAGACAAGAAAGGGAGGGTTAAGGTAAAGACTATCAGTATTAACCCTTTCACCGCCAGCCATTTTTCAGCCAAACTTGACATTCCCATTAAATTTACCAGGGTAGAGAACAAAATCCATCTGCAGTATTGGGGATTCTTCTGTGACATATATAAAATAAGGTCTATCCTTACTTCCCCAAAACTAAGACAATAGGGTCTTTGGATAATAGACTCCAATTTGATGCCTTTTAGTGACATAGGTGTTAAATCGCTGTGGTGCTAAAATGCGACTTCGGCGGTGAAAGGGTTAACAAGAAGCTCAATGAGTTAAACAAGCGTATACGTAATACGGCAAGTTAAATGATTTTACTCAAATTATAAGAGAAAGAAAACAAAACACACACACAAGAAGAAGAAGAAGTTTACTTTCACTCTGGCAGGGGAGACTAGGGGGTCATGTCTATATGTCCACGTTTCGACGTGTCCACGTACCGACCATTGGTCAGTGACAACGACCAGTGGTCACTTTGATTTAAAGGCACAACGTACGAGGCTATAAAAGAGCCGATCCGAGGGATCGGGCAGTCAGCTGTGAGTGGAAAGAGAGAGAGAGAGAGAGAGAGAGAGAGAGAGAGAGAGAGAGAGAGAGAGAGAAACAAGCCAGCGGCTCTCCTAGCTGCGGGCTTTCGCTTGCGCCAGTTTAGTTTTCCCCTCCTTTTCCGTTTGAAAAGGGATGCTTTCGCTGCGAGCGCCAAGCAGAAACTGACATTTTTAGCCTACTGCTTGCTTATATAGTACAGCGCTGGCTTTAAAAATCAAATGCTGATTCTTAACAGCTTAGTTCCCGTCACCAGATAATGAATGCACTTGCATAATGCAGATGACCAGTGGTCACTGCCACTGAGCAGTGGTCACTTTGACGCAATGTCCATATGTTCACTATTTAACAGCTTTTTAGTGTGTCATGAGTACTACTGGACCTTATACAATATAGATGACCAGTGGTATTTTGGTATTTTCAAGTCACATAGACTTATGTTTGTGAAATTCGGGCTGCTCTCCCCCGGAGAGCGCGTGGACACATAGACACACTCGGACACATCGACACGTGGACACATAGGCACGTGGACACATAGACAATTGGACACATCGACACGTGGACACATAGACACGTGGACACATAGACACTCGGACACGTGGAAACATAGACACTCGGACACATAGACACTCGTACACATAGACACGTGGACACAAAGACACGTGACCACATAGACACGTGAGCACATCGACACGTGGACACATATACACTCGGACACGTGGACACATCGACACTCGGACACGTGAACACATCGACACTCGGACACGTGGACACAAAGACACGTGGACACATAGACACGTAGCCGATACTAGGCTCCCCGGGAAGTTCAGGCGTGGTGGGTTCACAGGAGGAGCAGGCGACCCAAAGCACCGGCGATGACCAAGAGGGCAGCAGAGGCCACGCTGTGAGTTGCATCTGTCCAGAAACCAAAACAAAAACAGCCGTGTTAGGGGCTCGATCTACCCACACGTCCATTTTCAGTGGTACGACTGTCCCACTGTGACGACATCTGCGTGGCACGATTCTCATGGAATGCTATACTGCTGAAAGGGCCACCCTGACGGATGAGTTTTTGTAAGAAACACGTCCAGATCAGCAGGAAAACACCCTTTACAGAGATCGCAACACCTACTTTGCTCTGGTTTCCTAGAAATCAAACCGTCAAATCGGCGATTCCTCCTTGACGGAGGTGCTGGAGGTCAAATTATTTCACCCAAAGAGAAGGCGTGTGCCGCTCTTTTCTAATGGCCACCTGCGTTTAGACCAAATCGTTTGCACGAAATTTTCGCAATACAAGCCTTTTTTTCTTTTTTAATTTTTTTTTAGACATTAAAAGAAAATTATTATACAGTTTATCTAAAGGAGTTTCGCTCACAACAAAGGAAACAGCCCCCCCCCTTTTTTTTTTTCTTTTTTTTTTTTACTGCACTACAAAAAAAGAAAACGCTTCAACCACAATGAGTGACCTCCACCCACCCCATCCAAAATGGCTACTATCTCCGCCAAGGAGGAATCGTCGTTTTGACGGTTTAATTTCCAGGAAACCAGAGCAAAGTGAGTGTTCCGGTTCTCGAAAAGGCTGTCTTTCTGGTGATCTCGACGTGGTTCTTCCGAAAACTCATCCGTCAATGGTGTCCCTTTGAACGACTCTAATGAACGTTTAGTGGTGTCGTTCCCTATATTCACGTAATGCGCGAATCTGATGAATTACTACTGTTTAAACGAATCTGAGTTTTGTTGTTGTGCTGGTTTTGTCCACTATATTCACGCATAGACCCCGATGCACGGACACATACGTACCTCCACCATTATGGCCTTATGGCCTGGGAACGCAGAAGAATAAGGAGAAAGGGGAGAAGGAAGAAGAAGAAAAAGAAGAAGAACAAGAAGAAGAAGAAGAAGAAGAAGAAGAAGAAGAAGTCGAAAGAAGAAGACGAAGAACAAGCACAAGAAGAGGGGAAGAAGAAGAAGAAGAAGAAGATTGATAGATTGATTGAACGTTTTAAGAAGTAAAAGATTTAGGCACAGAAGCCTTTTTTAAGAAGAAGAAGAAGAAGAAGAAGAAGAAGAAGAAGAAGAAGAAGAAGAAGAAGGGGAAGAAGAAGAAGAAGAAGAAGAAGAAGAAGAAGAAGAAGAAGAAGAAGAAGAAATAAAGAAGAAGAAGAAGAAGAAGGGGGGGGGGGGGAAGGGGAAGAAGAACAAGAACAAGAAGAGGAAGAAGAAGAAGAAGAAGAAGAAGAAGACGACGACGAAGAAGAAAAAGAAGAAGGAGAAGAAGCAGCAGAAGACGACGACGACGACGACGACGACGACGACAACGACGACGAAGAAGAAGAAGGCGACCAACGGGTACTCACCGCACGCCACGGGAATCATGTAGGTTTCCTCGAAGGTGACGATGATGTCCTTGGTCTGCTGCCCACATCGGCTGTACACCTCTCCAGCACACTCCACGCTGAACCCGTAGGGTCTGAACAGCCAGGCACAGTAGGTTACACCCAACCCGGGAAATTGTCCATTTCTCCAAAATGGTGTACTAGGTATTAATCAATCAATCAATCAATCAAACTGTGAAATTTATTGTCTTCAGATGAAGAAAATCTTTTTTCAGCGTGCACTTGAATAGAGTAAAACTGGCGGGACATTATATGACCAAATGACAACTTCAAGTTTTTTTTGTTGCCACTGGGTTTAACGTGTGCTAAGTGCATGGCCACACGGGACCTCGATTTATCGTCTCATCCGAAAGACTCCACGTTCAGACCGTAAGGCCTAGTGCAAAGTGAGAGGAAAAATCCCCTGTACCCAGGTTCGAACTCGGGTTTATTACTTGACACGAAGCGAACGCGCTACCACTGTGCCACTCTACACTCAGTGGCGCATAGGTAACGGGTTCGCCTCGTGTACAATAAACCCGAGTTCGATCGAACTTGGGTCCTCCCCGTGGGGATACCGGGGGGGTCTTTCGTAAAAATAGTTCCCCCACCTTCTGGAAGTTCTGTGCTTGTATCTTCCTCTAATCTGCCACTCTCTTTGACTCTGCCTTTTTCCTTTGCTTTCTGTCATCTACTATCTTTCTGACTTAATATCCCATTCTCCTGCCTTTTTTCAAAAGAATCGTCCAAATAATTCATCTCTTTTGAGCTCCTCCAAAATCTTAATGTGTCGGCTGTGCGCAGCGGGGAGACCAGTGAAGACCAGTGAAGAAACTGAAAATCGGACACATATGGAAAAAAATATGATGTTTTACGTCCTCTCGGTCATAGACACATATGGGACATTTGTAAATACAAATATGGTGGGAACAATACTGGCTGCAATGCCCGGAGGCAGTGCAACACCAATAAAGTTCCGAGTTTTTAACCATATAGATAGGTGTAGCGGTAACCACGCCTCGGTTAAACCTCATCGGCTATGGTACCGCCACATTGTCTGCATGATTTTGGGTATAAAACTCTATCGTAAGAAAAGTATGTACGGACACATTATGTACCTTATCCATTACGGCCATATGGCCTGGCAGCGCAGAATAATAATAATAATAATAATAATAATAATAATAATACATATTTGTTGCTCAATACCTGTGTGATTGGGAATGGAAACTTTTAATGAATATTGTCCATTGTACGAATTAGGCAAACCATTGTGCCCATTTTATGAAATAGGCAATTTCACGGATTGGGCGTAACACATATACATGAGATTGAAAGAGTGAGGCTAGGAGAAATGAACAAAGGGAGAAAACTCTCCGTTAATTAGCTCCCCACCACCAGACTGGCTTATGACACCCCCGCCTAGCACTACACGAATAACAGCCAAAGGGGAGCAACCCCAACATCATCGTAAATGGGTTTTTTTTAGTAATAATGATGTGTCAGCTTTTGCCCGTACGCCCCTCACCCACACAGAACGCAGCAACATTGGTTGAGAGAACTGTGTACGCAAACATCAACGTTTATTCAAGAATGGCATAGCCTTCTAATCACACACACACACACACACACACACACACACACACACACACACACACATACACACACACACACGCGCGCACGCACACGCACACGCACACACACACACACACACACATATATATATATATATATATAAGCTATCCACAAAAAGTTAAGGATCACTTGCAAACTAATTCATAACTTTCCAAATAAGAAAGCCAATGCGTTGAATTTTGGCCAACATTTAATTCAATGCTTTAGTGATAACGATACACAATTGCCTTCAATTTCGAGCAATCGTTTGGTCTGTACATTTGATCAAAGTGGGTACGTATCGAAATTTGATTTCCCAAAGTCATTGAAATCACAAGACAGGGCATTCTGATGCTCCCAAAAGTTCAGTAATGCGTGTATCCGCCATGGCTGCTCTGGCACTCGACGCAGCGAGTCCTCATGGAGTTGACCAGGGTGGTGAAGATCCTCTGTGGAAGCGCCTGCCACTCAGCCTGCAGCATCTGGTAGAGGTGCTGGGCATCCCTGGGAGGGGGGTGGTTGCTCCTCACTTTGCGATCCAGC
>CM065682.1:81165746-81190746 GCA_017654935.2 Phymorhynchus buccinoides
TGATCGAAACCGTTAGGTAGGCCTAGTGCTGCGACTCTCTCTGTGCTGTGGTGTTGAGCTATGGAAGCAGGGTCAGTCTCTATAGGCCTAGTACAAAGGTTAGCAGACGGACACAATCAGGTGACAGTGAAAGATGACCATGAGCCATGTTGGTTCTTTTCAGTTTCATTCACACAACCGTAGGCTGAGCCTAACCCTACTCACTTTGTGTTTATGACTCTCTATCTCAAAAGTCAAAGTCTGGTTTCTTTCAGTTTCATGACAACAACCATAGGCTGATCTTAACCCTATTCTCTTCAGACTCTCGATATCAAAGTCTGATTATTTTGAGTTTCATGACAACCCGAGGCTGATCCTAACCCTATCCTCTTCATGTTTATGATTCTCGATCTCAAAGTCTGGTTCTTTTCAGTTTAATGACAACAATTGTAGGCTGATCCTATTCTTATCCTCTTCGTGTTTACGACTCTCGATCTCGAAGTCTGTTTTTTTTCTTTCAGTTTTATAACAATAACCCTAGGCTGATCCTGGCCCTATCATATTCATATTATGGCTGTCAGTGTCAAAGTCCGGTTCTTTACAATTTCACAACAACCCTAGGCTGATCCTAACCATATCCTCTTCATATTTATGACTCGATCTCAAACTCTGGCTTATTTCAGTTTCATAACATGCATAGGCTGATCCTGACCTTATCATATTCACGATTGCGACTCTCGATCTCAAAGTCTGGTTCTTTTCAGTTTCATGACAACTCTAAGCTGATCCTAACTCTATCCCCTACATGTTTATGATTCTTGATCTCAAAATCTGGTTCTTTTCAGTTTAATGACAAAAACCCAGGCTGATCCTAGCCCTATCCACTTCGTGTTTACGGTTATTGATGTCAAAGTCTGGTTTCTTTTAGTTTCATGGCAATAACCCCAGGCTGATCCTAACCCAATCTTCTTTGTGTTTATGACTTGATGTCAAAGTCTGGTTCTCTTCAGTTTCGTTACAACAACCCTCCCTGTCAACAACTTAAGGCTGATACTACCCTTATTCTCTTCGTGTTTATGACCCTCAATCTCACAGTCTGGCTTCCTTCAGCTTCATGGCAATAAACCCTCGCTGATCCTAACCCTATCCTCTTCATGTTTATGATTATCGATCTCAAAGTCTGGTTCTTTCCAGTTTCATTACAACATCCTTAGGCTGATCCTAGCCCTATCCTCTTCATGTTTAAGACTGTCAATCTCAAAGTCTCGTTCTTTTCTGTTTCATGACAACAAATTTAGGCTGATCCTAACCATATCACCTACGTGTTTACGACTCTCGATCTCAAAGTCTGGTTCTTTTTAGTTTAACGACAACAACCCTAGGCTGACCCTAGCCCTATCCTATTCAATTTTATAGCTCTCGATCACTCAAAGTCTGGTTCTTTTCAGTTTCACAACAACCCTAGGCTGATCCTAACCATATCTTCTTCATGTTTACATGACCTCGATCTCAAAGTCTGGTTTCTTTCAATTTCATGACAACCCTAGGCTGATCCTATCCTTGTCATGTTTATGACTCCCGATCTCAAAGTCTGATTCTTTTCTGTTTCACAACAACAACTAAACTTTCATTTGCAGCAATATGATCTCACTTTACTGTGTTGAACTTCTTTTTTGTTCTTGTCTGAGCGGTCGATGACAAACGTATTTTATGACATGTTCATATTTTATGTAATTTTTTTTCTTCTTCTCTAAAGTAGCCAACTGCATCACGTTGAAGATATTTTGAAAAGACATATGTTCATACACTTTTGAAGTGCAAAACGCTCTTCTACATAATGTTAACACTGTTTGGCCTCCTTTTAGTTGATATCTATCAACTGAATTTCTTGTCGACAACTTACTTGCAAACATCAGTGGTGCCTGTAGGCAGATTAGACATCTTGTTGTTGATACAGGTTGTCATCGCCGCACTTTGAATGGTGTAACATGATAAATTTATATCTGAAACATTGAAATAGTGATCAACGAAACATTGTAAATTAACGTCTGACACACTGTGAACATCATTTATTTACGAAACATTGTAAACGAATATCTTAAGGATTTGAAATTGATATCCGGAAAGCATAAACCTACATTACAAAACATATTTATGAAACATTGTAAACGGATAATTTAAGGATTTAAAATTGATATCCGGAAAGCATAAACCTACATTGCAAAACATATTTATGAAACATTGTAAACGGATATCTTAAGCATTTGAAATTGATATCCGGAAAGCATAAACCTACATTACAAAACATATTTATGAAACATTGTAAACGGATATCTTAAGAATTTGAAATTGATATCCGGAAAGCATAAACCTACATTACAAAACATATTTATGAAACATTGTAAACGGATATCTTAAGAATTTGAAATTGATATCCGGAAAGCATAAACCTACATTACAAAACATATTTATGAAACATTGTAAACGGATATCTTAAGCTTTTGAAATTGATATCCGGAAAATATAAGCCTACATTACAAAACATTGTGATTATTAATACCTGACACGTTGTAAACTTATACTGAAACGATGTAAATATACATAACTGAACAATTGTAAATTGTCACAGGAGGAATCTACATGGTAAGAGTGGGTTGTTCAACGTTTTGACACTGACAGGAAGACATATCCACAACGGCGTATTGCTCAAACAATGAACAGGCAAGAAAAAGAAGAAGAAGAAGAAGAATGTTTTTTCAAATGCTTAAAAATCCCGTGTTTACTGACTGGCAGTTTTGTGAAGAAGAAGAAGAAGAAGGAGAAGGAGAAGAAGAAGAAGAAGAAGAAGAAGAAGAAGAAGAAGAAGAAGAAGAAGAAGAAGAAGAAGAAGAAGAAGAAGAAAGAAAAAGAAGAAGAAGAAAAAGAAAGAAGAAGAAGAAGAAGAAGAAGAAGAAGAAGAATGTTTTTTAAATGGTTGAAAATCTCGTGTTTACTGACTGGCAGATTTGTGAAGAAGAGGTGGAGAAGAAGAGGAAGAAAAAGAAGAAGAAGAAGAAAGAAGAAGAAGAAGAAGAAGAAGAAGAAGAAGAAGAAGAAGAAGAGAAAAGAAGAAGAAGAAGAAGAAGAAGAAGAAGAAGAAGAAGAACGTTTTCAAATGGTAGAAAATCCCGTATGTACAGACTGGCAGTGTTGTTGCACAAATAGTTGATCATGTCCTCCGCGTTTCCCGGATCGGTGGCCTTGCCTGCCCCCTGACCCGCTATGACAATACAGTCCCGGGTAAGCTTCAACATGCACCGTAGGGCGTCCACGTTGACCGTTTTATTCCTGTGAAGACCAGTGCATCATACAGTCAGACACCATTGTTTTTTGCACACCATGACTAGCATTGTCGTGGAGATCAAAAGAAACTTAAAATTCGTTTTCAATTACTATTTCTTCAGCAATGTATTATATGCTTTTAACACATTTTCTTTCAGAAACCCGTGTTAGCATTTTGGTAAAATCCCTCAGTTTATGTAGCCTTTGGTTGAATCAGACTATGGACATGGGGTAAATAAATATATCAATATTTCTTACATAGGGCCTGCATGGCTATGACATTAAAGGGGCACCCTGGCGGTTGAGGTTTTGCAGGAATCACGTCGAGATCACCAGGAAAACACCCTTTACAGAGAACGCAGCGCTCTGATTTCCATGAAATCAAATCGTCAAATCGGCGATTCTTCCTTGGCGGAGGTACTGGAAGTCAAATTATTTAATTGAAAGAGAAGACATGTGCCTTCTCTTTTCTAATGGTTGCCTGAGTTTAGACCAAATCGTTTGCACGAAATTTTCACAATACAGGACTTTTTATTTATTTATTTATTTATTTATTTATTTTTAAGTTTATGCAATATACCTAAAGGAGTTTCGCTCACAACAAAGAAAATAGCTCCAATTTTTCTTTTTACTGCACTACAAAAAAAAAGCTTCAGCCACAATGTGTGACATCCACCCACCCCATCCAAAATGGCTTCTCTCTCCGGCATCTCCGCCAAAGAGGAATCGCCGTTTTGACGGTTTGATGTCTAGGAAACCAGAGCAAAGTGGGTGTTCCGATCCTTGAAAAGTCTGTCTTTCTTATTGATCTCGACGTGGTTCTTGCAAAAACTCATCCGTCAGGGTCCACCTTTAAGAAATTCAAAATATTCTAGAGGTAATATTTTCGGATGATATTATTTATCCGCAGTCATAAAATCAAAACAGTACAGATTCTGAGAGACATTAAATTTTACGTCCTCCCGCTCTTAAAAAGACCATATGGGACATTTCGTATTTATAAACTTATGGGGGGAGGGGGGGGGGGGGGGGGGGGGCTATGTAAAACAAATTTATTTTTATTTTTGAGAAAGTGTTAATTTAATTTTAATAAAGTTATAATTTAAGTGCCATGGCTCGACTGTTTGACCTATTGTTAAGAACTAGCAAACTAGTTTAGCTATATTTATTTTAATGTATAAAAGTTATGATAAAATGAACTTCCTTTGCACCTTGAGCATACTTCCGATTAAAATTTCCATGACCACCGTTTAAAATGAAGTCAAAAAACTTTAAAAATCGATTAAGGTCTACCCTATCTACAGGGGATAATGTATTTACAAAAAATACTTGTACATTTTACATTGACCTCGTGGCAACTAGTGCCGTCAGCCTAGGAACACATAATCATTTTTAAGACAAGCCGAAGCTGTCGCATATACTGTTATTTCAAGTCTTAAAATTTGTAATGGGTCCCTGTCGGATTGGTTACATAGCAAATCTTTTTTGTTCCCGCAGACTCAAAAAGGCGCAAACAAATGAGGCCGAGTCCCGGTAGACTTATTAAGAGATGGGGGGTTTGTACAAGGGAAAAGCGGATCAACCAGGGGGGGGGGGGGACAGAAAGAGACCAAACTCCCCCCCCCCCACCTGATTCAAAGCTTAGAATCCGAAAGGGATTAAATGACTAATCATATTTGTTTATTATTTGCATTTATAAAATATATGTTAAAAAGACTGCGATTCTTACATGTTTGGCCGGGGGGAGGGAGGGAGAGGGACCCCTCCTCCCCGGATCAGTACAGATTATATCCTCTGCAGTGGTCAACATTGTGTTAGGGCTTCGTGCGTTGTCGGTTCATCCTTACCGACTCAACTGTCTTTCTGTTTGTCTATTTTCCTTGCCTTTTGCCTACCACTTCATTATCTGTCATATAGGCCTTTGCAGCTAGGGTTATTAACGCCCTTGACAGTGAGAGTAATTGCTCTTGCTGGTCAGTACTGACAAGGGCATTCACTCTTGCGAAAGGCAGACATTTAGTGGCATCAAATAGGGGTTATTGGCGAGAGTTATCTCCCTGTCTAGTCAGTACTGAAGCATCTTCCCCCACCCTCCAAGGGCATTCACTCTTGCAAAAGGTGTTCGTTGCAGAGCCCAATACAGACATTTTAAAGTGAGTTTCATCTGTAATGAAAATAATGCCTCTTTGGCGAATATTTTCGCTTTGTACGTTGTTTCTTCTTTATGATTTTATTTGGAATATGTGACCCAGCACCACGAAAGGGACATTAAGTGTCAAACTGACCCTTCTGAGAAAAGCTTACATTTGAAAATGTCAGACGATTTTCTTTCTAATGATACAAGAACCATTCTTATATATTTTTCCGTTCCAGAGTTATGAGCATTTAAAGTTAATAGGGTGAGCGTCGGCCATTTTGAGAAAACACAGTCTAAATTCTAACCTAGCTGAACAAAACCACATTGACCTCCTCATTTGAATTAAAGCACTTATAAGACCAGTTAGAGACCATATTAAAGAGTGTCCTTTATAAATATGAAAGATGAGATGTTAGAGAACAAGAACAAACTCAGAATTGACAAGACAAATGAGACTTTGAATTTCCAAGCCTGTTATTAAAAACTAGCCGTTTACTGGATATACGTAGATATATTTCCTTAATCGACGTTGTCTGGTATGTACATATGTAACCCAGCACCACGAAAGGGACATTAAGTCGCTGGGTTACATATGTACATACCAGACAACGTCGATTAAGGAAATATATCTACGTATATTCAGTAAATGTCTTCGACGAAATCTTAATATATAACCGACCTCTGTGTGTGTGTGTGTGTGTGTGTGTGTGTGTGTGTGTGTGTGTGTGTGTGTGTGTGTGTGTGTGCGTGTGTGTGCGTGCGTGCGTGTGCGTGTGTGTGCGTGCGTGCGTGTGCGTGCGTGCGTGCGTGCGTGTGTGCGTGTGTGTGTGTGTGTATATATATATGTGTGTGTGTGTGTGTGTGTGTGTGTGTGTGTGTGTATTGTACGTCCTATGCAACCGTATTTAGCGTGGTTTTAGCGTCGCCAAACTTTCACAGTATCCAGAGGGATGACCCATGCTGAAGGTAGGGTACATTACATTTCGCAACGCGCTCCGTAATTAGCGTAATTAGTCAAAGTTCGGGTCAGTCGAGCAGTACCCACTATCACGGCAGAGAAAAACCATAGCCGAGTGGGTTAGGCGTCGCACTCTCACACGAACGTTCCTAGTTCGAGCCTGGCTCCGTCCCAATTTTTTTTTTCCGGTTAAACAATCAACGTTGCTTATTATCCGTGAAGCGGGTAGATAACCGGCTAGTCAGTATATAAACACTTACTGACAAATGGCGACAAGGTCTGACATTCCCATGCTATCAAAAGGCAGGCCGCGACTAGTGTAACAGGCATGTAGACTCGCTGCCATTTTGGACTGGCTTGCGCACGTGCTGATGTCCACACCAAATACACACGTGCCGCCGAACGCCAACATTCCTGAAACATCAATCGTGAATTAGTGTGTTATTCAAATCTGTTATTGTTTTAACCCTTTCAACGCCAATGTCACATTTTAGCACCGTAGTGATTTAACACCTATGTCACTAAAATGCGTCAAATTGGGGTCTATTATCCAAATACCCTGATTGTTTTAGTTTTGGGAAGTAAGGATAGACCTTATTTTATATATGTCACAGAAGAATCCCCAATAATGCAGATGGATTTTGTTCTCTACCCAGATAAATTGACATTTTTGGCTGAAATAATGTCTGGCAGTGAAAGGGTCAAGTGATTTACATGTGCTTGTATGTAAATTTGTTCCGCTCCATGTCTTATGTTTTATTTTATAGCGGATATGTGTGCACACCGAACAATGTTTTTTTCTTCTATTTGAAGACAATAAATATTGATTGATTGACTGATTGAATTATGACTTAAGCGTATGAACCTCTTCACTGCCCAGTCACGGATATTTCCGTCAACTTCCGGTAACCTATAAACTGTCCCGTCACGGAAATATCCGTCATAGGGTTATTCTAAGAGTTTCCCCCTTTTTCTAGCCATACGCTTTTCGCAGTATGTTCAAATGCATGTGAGAGTGTTCTCAAAGGATAGTATATTCAATCCCCGTTCAGAAAAGCATAGGTTATATGCACTTTTATTCAGAAAGTTTTGCGATAGACTCGGCAACCTAAAACGGCTTGGCAAATAGTTGCCCCGGAACCGGAACCAGGCTCGGCAGTGAAGGTGTATACAATATTCGTTTATTATAAGACGAATGAACAAACAGACAAGACACCTTTAGAAGACATAGCACAATATAATGATAATATGGCGCGCCAAAGATACAAAACTCTATCTAGCTGTTCGATAGAGTTTCGAAACTGTATCTATCAGTTCGATAGAGTTTGAAAACCCTATCTACCTGTTCGATAGAGTTTTAAAACTCTGTCGAACAGCTAGATAGGGTTTCCACAAAATAACCCTATCGAGATATAGTTTTTCTATCGCGATTTCTGATTGGTACATGGCTTCAGCGACAAGTTTGTGGCCTTGGCAGGGCAGTGACCCGTGAATTTGAATAAGACGATAGGCCTAGGCCCCTACATGTAGTCAAACAAACATGGCAGCTGAATTTGAAGTCTCAGTTTTCAATTTGTACACCTTTTAAAAGTAAATGAAATCTATTTCAATGATTAAAAACATCAACATTTATTATTTTTAGAATGCCACCTATTAGGCTAGGTGTAGGTCACAGTCAAAGATACTAGTCCTATCTACCAATGAAATGCTTCGTTTAAAAAAAGTATCAAAATGGCGCGTTCGATAGAGTTTTACGACGAGAAACTCTATCTAGCTGCTCGACAGAGTTTTGAAACTCTATCTAACTGCTAGCTATAGTTTAGAAACTGTATCTAACAGTTCGATAGGGGTTTTAAACTCTGTCGAACTGCTAGATAGAGTTTTGTATCTTTGGCGCGCCATATAATAAGCCCTCTCTCTGGTCCAAGACTCTCAACAAGTCGTTTTAACAAGGAGGGACATATTGCAATGGACTCAAGTCCATGCAGTCCATCCAGTTCGTGTGGTGATCATTACCATGTGGAGGGTGGCAGGGGCAATAGCTATGCATTGTTGGTAAAGGGGGATGTAACAAATGTATGATAGCAATGATCCCCAAGATGTTAATGATCACCCCTATGTTGGGGGTTAAAGCTGATGGACGCAACACAGAACATAGCTCCAACTGTTCTTGAATGGCGGGGAACAAGCAGACAGACATGTTATCAAGAGAGGAACCAGAATACAGCAAGCCGACAACATTGTTAGTGTTAAGCCTGCGACAGACTATGTGACTGCCTCATATGACGCAATCACGTCGTGAAGTAGATCAAATTTTGTTTCCCGCACAGAAGACGTCACAAGCCATCTGACTCGATCAGACTCGATCAGTGAAATTTAGAACCCGCCCTATTCGGCCCTGTCACCTGACTGGGCCCGACTGAGTCAGATTGATCGAGTTAGATGGTATGCAAATGAGGTGAAACGTCACGACCTGATCGAGTCACATGAGGCAGCCACATAGTCTGTCGCCGCCTTTAGGGATAACAATGCCAATACACACGCACGCACGCACGCACGCACGCACGCACGCACGCACGCACGCACGCACGCACGCACACACGCACACACACACACACGCACACACACACACACACACACACACACACACACACACACACACACACACACACACACACACCCCGTCGTGTAATGAAAGGAGAACGGTGAAGTGGATTGATAACACGGATATAGAAACAAGTAGGCTTACGCTCATAACTAACCCTAAATAAAGAGCTAGTTTTAAAGGGGCACCCTGACGGATGAGTTTGTTGGAAAAAAACCCACGTCGAGATCACCAGAAAGACAGCCTTTTCAAGGATCGGAACACTCACTTTGCTCTGGTTTCCTAGAAATCAAAACGGCGATTCCTCCTTGGCGGAGATGCCGGAGAGAGAAGGCATTTTGGATGGGGTGGGTGGAGGTCACTCATTGTGGTTGAAGCGTTTTCCTTTTCTTGTAGTGCAGTAAAAACAAAACTGGAGCTGTTTTCTTTGTTGTGAGCAAAACTCCTTTAGATAAACTGTATAACATTTAAAACAAATAAAAAAGGCTTGTATTGTGGAAATTCCGTGCGAACAATTTGGTCTAAACTCAGGCAGCCATAAATAATAATAATAATAATAATAATAATAATAATAATAGTACATTTATATAGCGCTTTACCTCAGATGAGCCCAAAGCGCTTTACAATCAATTATTCATCAACAAATAGACAACAAAAACAGCATTCAAGAATGACACCAACCAGCAACAACGCATCTCTCTCTCTGTCTCTAACACACACACACACACACACACACACACACACACACACACACACACACACACACACACACACACACACACACACACACACACACACACACACACACACATACACACACACACACACACACACACACACACACACACACACACACACACACACACACACACACACACACACACACACACACACACATTTATCGACACCGACTCGTTCATCCCCCATTCAGTAAGCCACAGCAACCGAGCCGCACGGACTGACCACATACACCAACACACATACACAAACACCCTCACACACAACGTACGCACGCAGACAGACACACACACACGCACACACACACATGCATGCACACACAACCCACAAAACCAAAACACACACAAGCACACATGAATGCACACATGCATGCTCACACACACACACACACACACACACACACACACACACACACACACACACACACACACACACATTCGCACACGCACACACACGCACACGCGCACACGCACACACACACACACACACACACACACACACACACACACACACACACACACACACACACACACAGCACAAACCTCTTATTCAATCTTCCCTCACGTGCACACAACGATAGACACCTGATCGAATATTTAGGGTGCAGCAGGAAAAAGATGGGTTTTAAGAGAGGTTTTGAATTAGCTGAGGAGAGTTGGAGTGTCGGAGAGGAGACGGCAGAGAATTCCAAAGAGATGGTGCTTGACAGGAAAAAGAACGTTGGCCAGCAGATTTGAGACGGATGGTGGGAAGGGAAAGGAGACGAGAATCAGAAGACGAACGTAGTTGGCGAGCTGGGACATAGAGAAGAAAAGAGAAGGCACATACATTCTCTTTCACTGAAATAATTTGACTTCCAACACCTCCGCCAAGAAGGAATCGCCAATTTGACGGTTTGATTTCTAGGAAACCAGAGCAAAGTGAGTGTTGCGATCTCTGTAAAGGGTGTTTTCCTGGTGATCTCGACGCGTTTCTGGCAAAAAAACCTCATCCGTCAGGATGCCCCTTTAGTCACCTGACAATGTGTTTGCATTTTAGCCCGACTGACCCAAATAGATAGTGCACTAAAGACCCCGTGACGCGCCACGGTTACGTCCCTTGGTTTTTTCTGGGTCGCTGTGACCCGCAATCGATATACCCCATATTCAAATTGAGGCTGCTCTTTAAACTGACTTGTACCTTTCAATTTGGGGTACTTTATATGGGAGTCTGACTTGGTCAAAACAAGATTTCTTTCCGGTTATAAGAGGAAAAACACGTGAATCCCGTGATTTTGACACGTGATCGGGGGGCTCTTTAAAGGTATAGGGTCAACCACACTGCCTACGATTCGACCGCAATACGATCCGATTGTCACATCTGTCAAGCATGATTCTCGTGAAACTTTACTGTCTAAATGAATCCGATTAAAGTTTTTTTGGGTGCCCACCGGTTCGCATAATGCGTTTCGCATAATCCTTTGATCAGGGCCGCGGGTGCAAGTCGAGTGTCTCATCCAAAAAAACCTGGCAGTTCGCATAAACGGGTTTGCCATTTCGCATATTATGCACTCTTGCAGGTTCTAATGCACTCTACGTGACTTTCTGTTACTTTCTTACTATCCCTAACCCTATCCCTAACCTATCCCTAACCCTAACCCTATCCCTAACCCTATCCTTAACCTATCCCTAACCCTATCCCTATCTTTCTGAGTTTTATGCGAAATGCCATGTCCACAAAGCTTTGTATGCGAAGCGGCAGTATGTGAATCGGCTTTATGCGAAGCAGCAGTATGCGAAAGGGCAATATGCGAACCGGGGCGCACGGATTGTTTTCACTATTTTGTAGTTCCTTGCACACATAAATTCTGATTAAACATCTGTATATTTTTTTTATCAGACATTTGATGCAAATTCGTGTATTAGGGTCTAAATGAGTACAGTGAACGGACAATTAGTAGAATTATTATATTTTTAGACGGAAATATTTCACGTGAATCATGTCTCACAGACATCGTCACAGTCGTATCGTATCGTACGCAGTGTGCCTGATCCTTTAACAACGAGTGTTTGCCACTCTTCCTCTGTTCAGTCTTTCATAACTTCTCTGAAAACTCATCTTTTTGAAACCTCATACTCTCACCTCTAATCCACGTAGTCCTTGATTATATTACCCTGCAGTATGTGCGTGTGTGCGTGTGTGCGTGCGTGCGTGCGTGCGTGTGGGGGGGGGGGGGGGGGGGGGGGGGGGGGGAGGGGGGGGGGGGGGGGAGGGCGAGAGAGATTAATACATGCATTTTGTATGTAACAGTCTCACTTATTTTTAATGTTTATATTCATTGATACTTGTCTTCATGTTGATTATTCTTGGCTTGGTGTTTATCTGTATGTTAGTGTTTAGGCCTTTGTTCAGCGCTTTGAGCACCCTGCAAAGGGAGTTAAGCGCTCTATAAATAACCAGTATTATTATTATTATTATTATTATTTGTATTTTAGTCCCGACTGAAAGAGCAGGGGCGGTGCTAGGGGGTTTCCGGACCCCCCTCCCTCCCTCAGCCTCTAGGATGTACCTTGTACAAGGGTGAAAAGTAAGAAAATTACTCAATTTTTGCTTTAAAGGGGCACCCTGACGGATGTGTTTTTGCTAGAAACACGTCCAGATCACCAGGAAAACACCCTTTACAGAGATCGCAACACTCACTTTGCTCTGGTTTCCTAGAAATAAAACCGTAAAATCGTCGATTCCTCCTTGGCGGAGGTGCTGGAAGTCAAATTCTTTCACCCAAAGAGAAGGCGTGTGCCGTCTCTTTTGTAATGGCCGCCTAAGTTTAGACCAAATCGTTTGCACGAAATATTCACAATACAAGCCTTTTTATTTTTATTATTTTAAATTTTATGCAGTTTACCTAAAGGAGTTTCGCTCACAAGAAAGGAAATAGCTCCAATTTGGTTTTTTACTGCACTGCAAAAAGAAAGCTTCAATCACAATGAGTGACCTCCACCCACCCCATCCAAAATGGCTTATCTCTCCGGCATCTCCGCCAAGGAGGAATCGCCATTTTGACGGTTTGATTTCTAGGAAACCAGAGCAAAGTGAGTGTTCTGATCATTGAAAACGCTGTCTTTCTGGTGATCTCGACGTGTTTCACCTTTAATAATAACTAAATGGCACAAGTTTCTGGGGGCTTTGGTTTAAATAGCATTTTATTTCCGAAAGTCACAACTGAAAATCAACAATGATCATTAGATAGGACAACAAGAAAACTTATATAAAGCCCTATCTTAAAGAAAAACGTGCACAGACAATAATAGTGACGGACGGCCAGGCAGAGTAATGAAGCGCTATCTTAATTTTCAAATATGTTTTATATATTAATGTAATAGGGGAAGACGGGGTAAAAAGCGCATGGGCGGGTAAGAAGCCCACCCCAATTATCTCATGAAATGACGCAAATTTAAGTCTCATTTTGCCCATGAGACGAGCGTTAATGTCTAGCATTCGTCTCATGGGCAAATTTGACTGAAATTGTCTTTATTTCATGAGATAACTGGGGTGGGCTTCTTACCCGCCCATGCGCTTTTTACCCCGTCTTCCCCTACATAAACAATCGAAAAAACAAAAAACAAACAAAGAGTAAGAAGAGCATCAAAAGGTAACAATATTGAATAGAAAAATATATTAAATTATATTTATGAAGATTAAACAAATGTGGGGAGAAATGGAGATCAGTCTCAGATTACAAGGAAACAAACTGTCTGCAGTACAATATTTATGTAACATACAAAAATGTCATTCCATGAGCCGGGACGAACAATAATACATTCTTTGTGTGTAGACGTGATACAGAGAGAGAGAGGGAGAGAGAGAGGGGGGAGAGAGAGAGAGAGAGAGAGAGAGAGAGAGGGGGGGGGGAGAGAGAGAGAGAGATAGGGGGGGGGAGAGAGAGAGAGAGAGAGAGAGAGAGAGAGAGAGAGAGAGAGAGAGAGAGAGAGAGAGAGAGAGAGTAAAGGAGAGAGAGAGAGAGAGAGAGAGAGAGAGAGAGAGAGAGAGAGAGAGAGAGAGAGAGAGAGAGAGAGAGAGAGAGAGAGAGAGAGAGAGAGAGAGAGAGAAAAGAGAGAGAGAGAGAGAGAGAGAGAGAGAGAGAGAAGAGAGAGAGACAGAGTGAGAGTGAGAGAGAGAGCCCATCATGCAGCTCCCTGGTCACCTGGCGGACCCCCCCCCCCCTTACGAATCACTAGTGGTCCGCCCCTGAAGGGCACCTCTACGTTATCAACAAAATGGTGAAAATAGGCCCACAGTCCAATCACGAACGATATGTATTGATTCGCTGTTGTCGCCTGTCTGTCGTTTCCGACAATAACTGCCATAATAGCAGAGGAGGGCAGCTGCCATTCCGGCGGGCTGGGCTACAATTTGCTTACAATAGAGATGCCTTGGGTACATCCCCACTCTCTCGGCCAAAAGGGATTTTGAGGACGAGAGTTGGCGGTGGGGAGAAGGTCCCCAAAAGGCCAACCAATCCCATTGGCTGCAGCACTAGAGCCAGTGCAAGGGCCCCCCTAGTTAGAGAGGCATAGTCTTGCACGGAAGACGAAGCTGTACCGTGATATTCCAATACTGTAGAAATTCAAAACCATACACAGCACAGCTCTCATTTACTATTGGCCCTTTCTACAGGCTAATGTCAGCCAGTGATAAAAGCCATGTGAGTACGAACAGTTAAATCTGTAGCTCAAACACTCTTTTTATTTTTTTACAAAAAGAAGAAAGACAAGTGCAACGCCGAGCGGCTGCAAAGTCCCCTCTCCCCTCGTAGCATCGCCGAGGTACTCCGAAATCGGAATGGCGTAAATTTGATAGCTTTGGATAGCTTGCATCTTGTGCAACAAGTATACCAAATTTGACGATAATAGACTGAATAGTTGTTTTTATATTTATAGCCTTGGGGTTCGGACCCGTGATTTGAGCGCGCGCGATCATGCGCACGCGCGCACAGAAAAATTCATGACAACTGTGTTATAGACCATTCATCAAGAAATGTTCTAAAAAAAAACTGCATTAAAATAGATGCAAAACTTCGCGAGATATTAGCGATTATGTGTTTTGGGGTTTGAACCCCGTAACTGGCGCGACCTTGACCTTAATGTAAAACTAAATACATCAGTGGATAGCTCGCATCTTGGCAAACTAGTATACCAAATTTGATGATGATAGACTGAATAGTTTTTGAGAAAAACGGACGAATAGCCGGACGGACGGAGGCACGCCGGACGGACACTGGACGGACGGACGGACGGACGAGACAAAAACAATACACTTCGGCTCGGGGACTAAAAAGATGCAAAGTCGACCGAAATGAAATATACGCTGCTATTTATAAGCAAAAACATCTTGTATTGCACTGCGTTGTATTAAACCCGCTTTGATTGTCATAGTTTAGAAAGTAAAATAAACACGAACGTTCTCTTTCTTCCACACACACACACACACACACACACACACATACACACACACACACGCATGCACGCACGCACACACACACACACGCACACACACACACACACACACACACACACACACACACACACACACACACACACACACACACACACACACACACGCACGCACGCACGCACACACACACACACACACATGCACGCAGGCACACACACACACACATGAACGCACGCATGCACATAATTATGCACACACATACACGCACACGCACGCGCACGCGCACACACACAGGGATGCATCTAGAGCGTGGCATTGCCGCATTGCCGCAAAATTGTTGATGTTCCCGCAAAAATAAAAATATGCTGCGGGAAAATTCCCCCAAATTTGGTTAAATCCCGCAAACGAAAAAATCGTTTGAAAATAACTTGTTCGGCACTAGGCCTAGATTGCGTGGCTGCATGGGCTACACCGAGTCTGCATTTCCTTTCGACAGTAAAGAACGAGCATTTTGATTGGGTCTTAAAAATAGCATAGCCAATCAACGGCTTTCTCTTTCATTTACTATTTCCGGGCGCAGTGTAAGCGAGCCCGCTCAAAAATGGTATCGCTTCTGGATTATTTTACTGTGAGTGTGACTTCTAAAAAGAAAGAAAACAGTGCGACTGTGGAGTGCAACATTGATCAACAACCTTGTTGTTCCTCATCAGCAGTTAGTGATGACAACGGGGAAAGTTCATCGAATGACGAAGCATCGGATCAGGACTGTGATGTCACCGACGATCCCATTGCTAGTAGTGTCGCCACCACCTTTCAAAAAGCGAAAGCATGAGTTCATGGAAAGTTGGAAAAAAAGCAGACCTTGGCTAGAATTTGACAGCGAATCAAAAGCAATGTTTTGTGACTGGTGCTTACAAAGCAAAAAGAACAATGCGTTCACCACAGGTTGTAAACATTTCCGCACTACATCCCTTGATCGACACGTTAACTGGCATTGATTTACCCCCGCCCCCCTAACTATTTCCAGATCCCCCCAAATTTCCACACCAAGGGGGGCAATGCCCCCCAGTTTAGAAATTTCTAGATGCATCCGACACACATACGCACGCACGCACGCACGCACACGCACACACACATGAACGCACGCATGCACACACACATACACACACGCACACACTCACACACACACACACACACACACACACACACACACACACACACACACACACACACACACACACACACACACACACACTTCTAAGCGATACAAAACTAAATAAAAGTAACATCACTAAAAAACCCACATTTTCTCCCATTCCAAAATGGGAGCAATCAAAAGCTGTCTTTGATATTGATTACTCTCATTTATCTAAAAAGGGTTCTCCCAATATTTTGAGAACGTCTGTGTACACGCACTTAGAAAATACGTACAATCAATATTTAAAAATATTCACAGATGGTTCAGTTTTAGAAGATAATAACTCGGGAGCAGCTTTCATTATTCCTAGCTTAAAAGTAGAAAAGTTGTTCTATCTTGGTAAAAATTTGTCTATATATAGCGCTGAATTATTTGCTATACTTATGTCCTTGGATTTCCTTTTAAGTTTTCCTATAAATAACAGACACATCTTAATATGTGTTGATTCTAAAGCAGCAATGTATGCTATTATGTCTCCCAATTCATGTATCCGACTTGACATGATAATTGAAATTAAACATATAATACACATTCTTTCCTTGAAAGGCATCACCATTACTTTTTGTTGGGTGCCTTCTCATTGCGGAATATCAGGAAATGAACGGGTAGACCAAGCTGCAAAAAATGCAGCTCAAAATAGTGACGACGCAGTATCAATTAATGTTCCTTTAGATCTGACAGAATGTTTCTCAATTATAAACAAAACTTCTCATGAAAATGTCAAAACTGAATTGATGAACTCAGACGTTCAATATTATAATAACTGTATTAAATCTAATGTTAGAGACAATGAGATAATATTACACAAACGTGTTACTTTCTCGTCCAGGGAGATTGAAAGTCTAATCCATAGACTACGTTTGAATTCATTTAAAACAAAATACTGTATTAATGTTAAATGCATGTGTGGTGAATCCTTGAGTGTCAGTCATTTACTGATTCAGTGTCCATTAGCAAGAGAACTTTTCAAGAATTCGGGTATTGATGGTTTTATTGATGGATCGACGCCATTGTCTCTACCCAGTATTCTAAACAATTATTCTGTTGTTGATTCAGTTTGTAAATGTTTATTAAGTAGCTCACTTAGTATGTATCTTTAACATTGTTCATTGTTCGGTTATATTCTTTAAATGTAATTTGTTTTTTCTTTTTTTCTTTGGGGGGGGGGGGGGGGGTATGATTAGGTCTGCATCACTATCCTATCACTTACTCTAATGCTTACACACATTTACAGACACACCCACTCACACTCACCACACCAACATCAAACTACAATATATTGTCTGAATCACTTTTAGTGGAAGGACGTTAAACTGAAGAACAACGCACACACACACACACTCACAATTATACAAGAGTACAATAGTTACAATAATGAACATTCTAAGAAGAAACAGACAACATTCACCTCATCAATCAAGCTTAGATACAATACTGTAAATAAAATCATACTGTCATCATCATGCCAGTTACGTGACTAATTATAATGGACAAAGTTTGCAAAAAAAAAGATACATTGGTTAACATTAGCCTGCAGAAGGGGCCAACAGTAACATGAGAGTCGTGCAATACATACCTTCCTACAGTAGTGGAATATCATGGTACGGCTTAGTAGTCTTACGTGGAAGAATATGACTCTCGAAATTAGCGAGCCTTAATTGGCACTGTCTCTGCTGCTGCAGCCAAAGGGATGGGTTGGCCTTTGGGGACCTTCCCCATCGCCAGCTGCCCTTTTGGCCGAGAGAGTGGGGATGTACCCTGGACAAGGCATCACCGCCATAAACAAAATTCTCGCCCAGCCTGTTCGGAATAGCAGCTGCGAAACGCTAACTACCCCTTGGAGTCGTGGTCTGTCAAAAAGTCACTAACAATCTGTTGAAAAGGGGGGGGGGGGGGGGGATAGCATTGCGTTTTGTGCTGCAGAAACTACAAAGAACTGACTTAGGTTAGCTGCTTGGGTAGGCAAGGGCCTTCGTTAACATCTTAAAGACCCACCAGATCACGTGTCAATATCACGGGTTTCACGTGTTTCCCCTCTCATAGCTGGAAATAAATCTTTTTTTGACAAAGTCTGACTCCCATATAAATGCCCCCGAATTCAAACCGAAACGTCATTCTAAAGAGCAGCCTCAATTTGAAGTTGGGGACATCTTTATGTGGGTCACAGCTACCCAGGAAAAAAACCAGGGATTTAATCGTGGTGCGTCAGTGTGTCTTTAACATCTGAGTAGGTACCGATTCGCCATTTCCCATCTCGCCTCATGGCCGGGAACGCCCCTTTTTGATGATTAGATAAGAGTGCTGTCAAGCAGTGTCGCTTATGTTTCGCCATCCTCTTAGTGCCATTTCGCCATCCTCTTCGTGCCATTTCGCCATCCTCTAAGTGCCATTTCGCCATCCTCTTTAGTGCCATTTCGCCATCCTCTTAGTGCCATTTCGCCATCCTCTTAGTGCCATTTCGCCATCCTCTTAGTGCCATTTCGCCATCCTCTTAGTGCCATTTCGCCATCCTCTTAGTGCCATTTCGCCATCCTCTTAGTGCCATTTCGCCATCCTCTTAGTGCCATTTCGCCATCTTTACTTAACTCCTTCGCTTCAGTCTGTTCCTCGCGTTCAGTAAAACGTCACACGGGTGCTGACATACGCGTGATCACTCCAACACACACACAAGGGCGAAAATATGGATATAGCCCCACTCCCCACCCTTCCTCCCCCGCACGTACGCACTCACACTCTCTCACACACACACACACACACACACACACACACACACACACACACACACACACACACACACACACACACACACACACACACACACACACACACACACACACATGCGCACACAAACAAATATGTAGTACTACATATTAAACTAAATATGATAAAATACATAATGAAATAACAATTTACAATCAGATTACATTAAAAAAAATCAATTTTCAATTTACATACACAAGTTACACATTCACAATGACAACGGCAGCATGACGCATCTGCGCTCATAGTTGACAGAAAACTGTCTGAGCGATCGAAGAAGATAATGTGTCACATGAGATGGCGATTTGGGAAATGGAGAATCTGGAATCCCCCATTCCAAGATGCATTGGCTGCTACTAAAAGTAGTAACCATGATGCTCCTTTGTAAGATACCACGACTTTCTAAAGAGGGATAGGCTCATCGCACGAACCAGCTAAAATGGTTAACCTAGCTCGACATTTGACCGCCAGGTGGCATAACGCTCGAGTTGGGATAATCCTCTCTATATTCTTAGTTGGGGAAAGAGAGAGAGAGAGAGAGAGAGAGAGGGGGGGGGGGAGGGAGAGGAGCCCCCCCCTCTCTCTCTCTCTTTCTCTCTCTCTCTCTCTGTCTCTCTCTCTCTCTCTCTCTCTCTCTCTCTCTCTCTCTCTCTCTCTCTCTCTCTCTCTCTCTCTCTCACTACGCCCAACTAAGAATATTGCGCGCAAAGCCCCTACTGGTTTGACTGCCCCCTGGCGGTAAAACGCGCGTACTAAGTTGCTCATTGCTTTCCCGTTGAAATCTATGGTTTTAGAATTGAATTGAAACAAAACAAAACACAAAAAGAAAACACCGAATCATTTAGTCCAGTTTCATTATTTTTAATTATTAATTTTTACAACATACTGTTTTTGAAATTTAGTGATCCTTAGCCCTTTCACCGCCAGCCATCTTTGAGCCAAGCTTACTTGGATACAAAAAAGATTTTGTCTGCAAAATTGTGGGATTTCTCTGTAACTCATTTAGAATAGGGTCAATCCTCACTGCCCAAATTTAGGAACACAATGTCATTGAATAACAGACCCTGATTCAAGGGTTGTAATAACATTGTGGTGCAAAAATGCGACATTGGCGGTGAAAGGGTTAACGTTTTGTAATTAGCTCGCTTACCCAAAACGACCAAAGACCCGCAGAGCTTCATTGTTCCGTTCCTTCGGTTGTGTTGCTTCTGCTGTTATGTCAACCACGAACTGGAAGCAAGCTAGAGATCTGCGATAAGGAAATGGGTCGGAGGCCTTTTATACAGACTCTTCAACCTACGTAGGCTGTTTGTTTAGTGTTCTGGCTTCATACACAGCTGTGGCGCAACAGTGAGTGGGCGAGGGTCTGAGTAAGCTGGTTGACTGTTTTAAAATTGATAAATGTTCTTTTTTCCTCCCCCCCCCCCCCCCCCCCCCCCGTATCAACGGTACTTGAGCTGGTAGGTCAGAAGCGATAAAGAAGCGACAACCCAGTTTTAAAGGTGCACCCTGATGGATGAGTTTTTTTGCAAGAAACACGTCGAGATCACCAGAAAGACAGCCTTCTCGAGGATCGGAACACTCACTTTGCTCTGGTTTCCTAGAAATCAAACCGTCAAAACGGCGATTCCTCCTTGGCGGAGATGCCGGAGAGAGAGAAGTCATTTTGGTTGGGGTGGGTGGAGGCCACTCATTGTGGTTGAAGCTTTTTTTTTTGCGCAGTAAAATAAAAATTGGAGCTGTTTCCTTTGTTGTGAGCGAAACTCCTTTAGGTAAACTGTATAACATTAAAAAAATAAAAAAATAAAAAGGCTTGCATTTTGAAAATTTCGTGCAAACGATTTGGTCTAAACTCAGACAGCCTTGACTTCCAGCACCTCCGCCAAGGAGGACTTGCCGATTTGACGGTTTGATTTATAGGAAACCAGAGCAAAGTGAGCACTGCGATTTCTGTAAAGGGTGTTTTCCTGGTGATCTCGACGTTTCTTGCAGCAACAAAAAACTCATCCGTCAGGGTGCCCCTTTAAGATACTACTTCCACTCTCCCAATACGTGTGACATGACCATGAAGATGTCATCTGTACCCGTCGAGTTCAACAGACAATCCTTCGTTCCAAGGGTTACGTTGATAGGAAGGAAAGAAAAAAGAATAGAAACAAAGGAAATACTTTTCTTTTCTTTCTTTCATTTCTTTGTGGATTACTCAGAATGTTTCACAATTTCACATTTTAAAAATTGTCTTTTTTTTTTTGACAAGCCCATAATAATTAAAACTAGCAAGACATTCGGTATAGACCAAGACGAGATGCAGAGAAGAGACAATTTGATACAAAATGCATGCAAATCGCGTAGAACAATGTTTAAAAAAACATCAAGCGTACACACGCACACGCACACGCACACACGCACACACACACACACGCGCACACGCACACGCACGCACGCACACGCACGCACACACCACACACACACACACACACACACACACACACACACACACACACACACACACACACACACACACACACACACACACACACACACACACACACATACACTACACACACACACACACACACACACACACACACACACACACACACACACACAGGGAACACACACACACACACACACACACACACCCACACACACACACACACACACACACACACACACACACACACCCACACCACACACACACACATACACACACACACACACACACACACACACACACACACACACATACACAAAACACACACACACACACACACACACACACGCACGCACACACACACAGCTTTGTTAGCACACACACACACACACACACACACACACACAAGAACACAAAGCGTGTATTAAATTCACCTTAAGCTGAAACAAAATAGTAACAAAAAGAAAAAGAATTTCCTCAAAGACAGTAAACGGGGTGATGGCAAGGCAAAGGTGGGGGAACTATTTGTACAAAGGACATCCACCCCCCCCCCCCAGACCCCCCCCCGAATTTGGCAGATAGATGACCCCCCCCCCCTCACCCATGGGAGAAAATCAAATACTAGACAGCGAATAATCTTCTTCTTCTTTTTCTTCTTCAAAAAAAAAGCATGTAGCCGCACGCACGCACGCACGCACGCACGCACGCACGCAACGCACGCGGGGCATTTACGCACTCTGCCACACACACACACAAATTTGCTGTACCCAGCACACCAGTAATTGGCACACCCACACTACACCGTTACACACACACACTACACACACACACAACACACACACACACACACACACACACACCACATCACACACACACACACACACACACACACACACACACATACACACGTTACACACACACGCTTATGCTGGCAAATTTTGACTTGAAGAACATACCCCAACCCGCTACAATTCAGTGTGCATGTTCACACACACACACACACACACACACACACACACACACACACACACACACACACACACACACACACACACACACACACACACACACACACACACACACACACACACACACACACACACACACACACACACACACACACACACACACACACACACACACACACACACACACACACGTGCGGAAACAATAATTATATAGGTGAAGACGGGGTAAAAAGCCCATGGGCGGGTAAGAAGCCCATGCCAATTATCTCATGAAATAAAGCACATTTCAGTCACATTTTGCCCATGAGACGAGTGTTAATGTTTAGCATTCGTCTCATGGGCAAATTTGACTGTAATTTTCTTTATTTCATGAGATAATTGGCATGGGCTTCTTACCCGCATATGGGCTTTTTACCCGTCTTCCCCTAATACATTTTTTGTAACAATTCATAATCGTTAGCAACACAATTTACAATCATGCCTGGCAGACTTTCAAAGATAAGTAACTTAAAGGCAGACTCATTAAAGTAGCATGACTTGGTTTTATGATCAACAAAAACGACAGAAACGTGATTGTAACAAATCCATTTAATGACCAGCTTGGAAGAACAAGAGCATACAGAATAGGATGAGTGTGCCAATAAAAAATGTTTTTATGAGAACATGGATTACTAGGAAGTCAACAAAATAGATATTTTATCAATCATTTAAAAAAAAGTACTGAACAACCAAGCCTCTAAAACATGAAGAACTTAACTTTTCGAATATAACAAATTATTCTTAAAAAATAAAAATAAATCATTTTTGGGCATTACGATCTTTCTTGGTGAGGCTAGCTGTATGGTTATGGAAATGGTTATTTCAGTAAATTTGCAAATTTCCTGGACCTCCAAATCAGAAAATTTGCAAGTTTCCTGAACATTTTAGGAAATTTGCAAAATCCCGGAGTGAAACAGGGAATTTGCCAATTCCCTGAAATGTTTAGGAAATTTGCAAATTTCCTGGTTTTGTAAATTTACTGTAACATAATTATATAACATAACAATAGAAGACCATGACTCAAACGAGGGGGCCTTTGCACCGGCTCTAGTGCTGCAGCCAAAGGGATGGGTTGGCCTTTGGGGACCTTCCCTAACGCCAGCTGTTCTCCAACCCCGATGGCCGAGATAGTGGGAATGTACCCTGGCCAAGCAGACCTGTTTACTCTACTCTTTTTGAGTAGTATTCTACTCAATGTGGATGTCTACTACTCTTCAAAATTGAAAATAATGCTCTTTAATTCTTGATTACCACTCATTTTCAGTGAACATCGTTTGATGGTTTAATTAATAAAACTACACATCTTGCACCAAAACTACTCATTTCAGCTGTCCGCTCTACTCAAGGGGGGTAAACAGGTCTGGTCAAGGCATCTCCACTGAAAAAAAGCAAATTCTAGCCCAGCCCGCAGGAATGGCATCACTGCCATCTAGCAGTCATGGTGGGGAAAACCGACGGGCGCATGGAGTGCTAGAATAGAGAGGTCTATTTGGTGAAGTCTGAAGTCAGTCAGCAGCGCTCTAGTCTATTCTATTCTATTCATTTACCACAGGGCTGGGTGTAAAAAAAAAAGTACGCATACTTATCTCATTACCCTGTATAAATAAAATGTCGTTCGTTCGTTCGTTCTAGGTCGTGCATGCGTGCTACTCTTTCATTTTTACACTGATTTCAGTAGTTTTAATTTTTACGAGAAACTGAAGTTCAGGTGGGTTTTTTTTTAATTCATCAAAAAACAATGACCACAAGCGATTTGGGGCGTTTTGAACTTGGTTGTTCTAACTTGGAAGTTTACAAAGGCAATGTCATAATTAATTTTTACAAGGCTTATCAGACTCAAACTGTCTCTGTCTATCATTTTAACTGTCTCGTTATCTCTCTCTCTTAAGTTGCCCCCCTGAATCGTCCGACGGGGCTCTGCCCCTGTACCCTTCCGGGGCCATGGGGCCCTGGACCCCTGCCTTTCAGGTTTTTGTTTGTTTGGGGGAGTTGCATCCATGCCCATGCACACGGGACCTCACTGGAGCTGTTAGAGAGTTTCTAACATAACAGCTGACTGTGGAACCTCCCTTAACAAAGTAGCCCCAGAGGGTCTTAAAGACCCACTGACCCACCACGATTAAGTCCCTTGTTTTCTTCTGGGTAGCTGTGACCTACATACAAATGCCCACAACTTCAAATTGAGGCTGCTCTTTAGACGGATGTTTCGTTTTCACTTTGGGGGCATTTGCATGGGAGTCAAACCTGGTCAAAACAAGATCTCTTACCAGCTCTAAGAGGGAAAACACGCGAAACCCGTGATTTTGACACGTGATCTGGTGGGTCTTTAATAGGGAGGTGAACAATCAGTATTCCAGATATGAATGGGGAACCTTTTTTTTTTTTTTTTGGGGGGGGGGCACATCTTAGAGTGAGTCTTAATACGGAAGG